>JAYJMB010025027.1:0-39225 GCA_036873735.1 Pouteria campechiana
CATAGGGTGGATGGAACATGGATTTGAAGAGTCAAGTCTGAGGACTCCTTATACAGGTAAGTAGGTTTACTTATATGATTGCATGAATGTTTGAAGGGATAATGCATATCCTATTGTACGGGCTTGTGTGTTTTGGATTCAATGGTTGTTAAGGGATAATAAGTATCCCATGATTATTTTGTTATGATAATTTAATAAGAAAGTGATATTCCATGATTGTTCTTAGGTTACAATTACATGTACATGTGTAAAAGATTGATTGTGTATGTGAGTTAAATGGGATTGTGAACATCCCAATACTGTCATATGATTGGTGATTGTACTTGTTAAGTGAGATTAGTGAAAGTCCTAAGTTATGTAACTTGTGTAATGATATTATTTTATACTTAATGTGCGGATAAAGGAGATAGTAGAATCCCATGCTTCTGATCATGGTGATTGTCCTTATGTATGAATGTTTAAATATATGATTTAGGGTTATGAAGGTATCCCAAAAGGCATGAATTGATATGATTGTTTTGTAATATGGATTCAAATAGTATACTCAATTATTATATATTGGAATGTGGCCATGCCTGGATAGCATGGATTGTTATATATGATGGCTTGTAATTATGGATGGATTTTGGCATGCCTGATGGATCCTTGGTTTGCTAATTATTTTTCGAATTCACACCTACTTACTGAGTTTGCCTAGACTTTCTCTTTTATTTAAACTTTCTTTTAGTTGATAGGTCAAGACTAGAGAAAAGACAAGGTTAGAATGAAGGCATAATAGTTGAATATATGCTTTTAAAATTATATTAACATTAAGAAATTTTCATCTTATGTATATGGGTGATTGTAATTAATTCATGTCTAATAATGTATATTATTAAAGATTCAATGATGTATGGTTAAAGTTTATGGGCATGTCAGTGTAATAATGGAGTATGATGTGGATGATATATGGGGACAAATGTCTATGGTGGAGAAGTGAATGCATTACCATCATAATGCAGTCGCGGTCCTAGGGGGAGCCTGTGGAGTTAGGGGTGGTGTGAAGGTGAATTATAGATTATTTTATTTCTTATTTATGAATTTTAATTGAGAAAATATAGTATCATAAATGTTGAATGCTTGTACTCTAGGTGAACAGCCCCATTTTTAGGGGAGACTCTATCCAATTTTTAATAAAAATGAGGTCAACTAGAAAAGGGTATCGAAGCAACCCCACCTAGGAAGTGAAAAAATCATGGTATGATCATGTGTATTTGTAAAATGGAGTAACAGCTCCGGAATGACGGGGCGTTTCACTTATTATCCACAAGGAAATAGCCAAGTGGAAGCATTCAATAAGGCAATCCTAAGGAATATGAGGCGAAACGTAGATAAGAATAAACAGGATAGCATCTCAAATTGCTAGAGGCGCTTTGGGCTTATCGCACCACTCACCACGTAATAACTAATGCAACTCCATATTCCTTAGTGTTTAGGGTAGAGGCAATCTTATCTTTGGAATTGTAGTTGTAATAACTAAGAGTTGCAATGCATTTAGGATTGACAACAGATCAACAAGCTAAGTTGTGGTTTGAAGAGCTTGACTCTTTGGATAAAAAGAGATTTCAAGCCAAGATTGAGCTATACCAAGCCCACACGGTTGAGGCATATAATCAATCAGTTAAGCACCAAGTCTTCTGTTCAGGTGACCTAGTTCTCAAGCTAAGGATTGAACTAATGGTGGATGATAAATTAATTGGCAAGTTTGAGCCCAAATGAGAAGGGCCTTATGTCATCGAAGAGGCCTACGCCAATAGCTCATACAAGATTGTAAATAGTAATGGCATTGGAGAACTACCTATTAGTAGAGGTTTCCTAAAGCGTTACTATGCATAAGTCAGGAGGAAGCAAACACTTGGGGCATTTGCTTCTCCCTTTTCTTAGGAGAATTACCTATTAGTGGACATTTCCTAAACCATCACTATGCATGAGTCGGGAGGGAGCAAACAGTAGGGGCATTTGCTCCCCCCTTTCCTAACTCCTACAAATGTCTTTCAAAGGACTTGGTCTATATGCAAGGATTCAATTACTACTATGCATGAAATGTGCAAAAAAAGAAACATGTTAAGAAGCCAAACCTCATAAAAAATATATATCAAAAAGGTGTATTCATTGATATATAAAATTTCCATATACAAAGGGTATTCATAAATGAGATAAAGTAGTTAAAATAGACTCCTTCAGATGGTCAAATTGCTCCTCTACTGTCTTTAACACTTAAGTAGCTTTTGGACTCACCACGAAGGATGACTTCAACTCTACTAAAGTCTCTTCGGTTGTCGCCATTTCCTATTGGAAAGCGGCTACTTCCTCCTTTAAATGCTGGATAGTCTCTAAGCCTTCATTTTCCTCTCTTTCCTTAGAAGCAATAAGAGATTCTTGGAAAGATAAATGATGATTCATTTGGTAGAGCTCCCTCCGAAGAGCTTCAAGGTGACCTTTGTTGGTTCTCACCTGTTCTTTCAAATGAGTCAATTCTGCTTGAAGAGAGGAAAGATGCTCCGATGTCATGCTCATGGCTAACAACTTCTCATCGATCTTAGCTCGTATGCCCTGAAGTTCAACCTCTTTCACTATAATGACTTCAATGGGGTGCTTTGGGGTAGCATTTTGCTCAGCTTGTGCCCATGCCTATCGAAAGGACCCTAGCCACCAAAAAATGGCTCATCGACAAGAAATTTCACCATCTAGCCTTACTATGCCTTCAACATGGAATAAAAAATGGTCTCTCAATTCCATAATAGCATTAGGGTAAGATGCCTTTCACAGTGATCTAGCAAAGTGAGAGCAAAAAGATTGCACTTCATCCTCCAAGCACTCCTGATGAGTTTCGCTTTGCTCTTTTGTAGCTTCGATACAAGCAAATGACAATATATGAAAAAATTCCTCACTAGGCAAAGCATGAAAGTGCAATGTCGATGCTTCAGGTACCTTCTTATTTAGTTTGTGAATATTATCATCAATCTTGGCCTACTGCAATGATTCTAGAATAGAAGGGAAGGCTTCATCTATGACATGATGATCCTCAATATTGGTAGTAGCTTTGTCTGTATTTCCTTTAAGAACAACTATAGCAAGAACACTCTCTAATGGGACCTCTGCTGAGGTAACCTCCTCTCCAATTGAAGGTTCTACTAGGTGAAGAAGATGTGAGGGTAATGGGGAAAGCATAATAGCTATATCTATGAATAGGGCTAAGACTTTCTCCAAATTAAATGAATCTGATGACAACTCCCTTTAATCATTGGCAGGTGTGTTTGCTACAGTACCAACAGTACCAACAACCATCTCTGTCTGATCAATACGAGATTCGGTGTGGATTGTCTCTAGAAGGAGAGCCTCAGCATTCCCCCCTTCACTCATCTGTTCAAACTTAGTAATATGCAGAGGAGATAATGGAACCAGAGGAGTTACTTCATAAAGAGGAGCAGTCCTTGAGCGGGATGGTCGAGAAACCGCCCTTTTAATTACTCATGAAGGAGGGTTAAGCAATTCTCGACTAGTCTTTGCTTTCTTGCTTTGCTTCACAACAACACTACTGGATGTAGCTCCTTCTTTTGAAATGAAGAAGTTCTCAGAGGAACTGAAGCCTGAGGAGCCCTACCATGGAATCATACTAGAGTGCGATCTGCCAAGTACTGTTCCAACCCTGCCTAAGCATTAGCTTTTGCCTTATTCAATTCCTTCCTTAAAAGAGGCATGTTGATTGGTGCAGTTTGATCAATATAAGCTGGAGGAACATAAGGAACTGGTTTCGGAATTACTGGCTCCACTTTGATATCTTCATCTGTGGGGTATATGTGCTCACCATAGCCCCACTACTTGATATGACTGCGGTTAAAGCGATAAATATTTTGACAGGGATGACGATCATCTAGCTATAACACTTGTTGTTGAAAAGTGGCCAGTCTCTCAAAATTCGTAGCCCACTATGCCCCCAAGAAGATATTCTTAGGCATGTTAAGATTAAAAGAGGATATCAATGGACGATAGATAGTCTGGACATAATTTGGAGGCATCTCCCTACTAATTTTGCTGCCATTGCTGCTATACCACTAAGCACAGTCCTTGGATATGTGAACTCTCTAGGTTGTACTATGCAAGAAGACATCATAGTCACCAAATGTAGTGGTAAAACAGAATGACAATGGATACCACCAATATTGGCTCATTCTTTTTTCAAGCTCCTTTCATAATATTAATATGACATGACCTGACATTTCTTAGTCATAGCCAAATTGCCTGGCAAACCGATATGGGAAGTATGACTCCACCCGAAACTTAGAGTCATCCCAAAGAGGAAGCAAGCAACTTTGTAAAGAATTGATATACTCATCAGTCCTTCTAGAAGTATTATCTATGCCCTTCACCTCAAACCCCATAGGATGGTTGACTGGAGCAAGTAAGAACATTTCTTGGGAGAATTTGTGCAACTTCGACAGGTGGTCAGTCACTTCATAGAATGAAACATTCCTAAAAGTGTCAGTCATAAACCTTCCAAACAAAAGACTCCGGCTAGGTGGTTGTATTAGTGATTCCACCTTATAAATCCAAGGGAAGTAAACTCCCAGCCAAGCAATAAAAAAATGAGTCGGAAAGTAAGTGTTGCATAGAACTAGTTTGGAGGGATATATGACCATCTCACCAAGTCCATAATAGATATCACTCAACATGTGAGGAGCAATGGCTAATCTATTCTCTTGTGTAAGCTCAATGGCTGGAGTTAAGCATGTACGATTGATGCAATAGTTGTGAGCTAATGACAGACAGATGATGACTAAAAGCCATAATGTTAAGAATAAAACCAACTCTTCCTTTGGAGCGATGCTTTTTAGAAAAGCTACATCAACCCAAATATTCCATTTAGCCCAATTTTCAAGTGTGGGCATCTCCTTCACTTGGGCAGTTGGATTAGAGATTCGCCCAAACAGCTGTGCCCAACCTATCTACAAGAATTTGGTGCTAGATAATTTCAATTTGCTAATTATGCTTAGAAAATGGAATCCCAAACTGCCCCTTTTGAAATCCTCATTTGGTGGGAGATGCAAATCAAAAGGCTCTCCGATAACAAGCAACCCACAAATGACACTAAGATCCCATAACGTGATACTCATCTCACTACAAGGGAAATGCAAAGATTTAGTTGTTGGAGACCAAAACTGAAGGAAACTATAGATAACCTCCATATGCCTATGGAATGGACTATGGGTACATAGAATGGTATCATCAATGCTAGTTTGGTGAAGTGTACCCTCATGAATGGTTATGACGTGCTTAGCCTAAAGTTTGAAGAAATTGTTCCTTGGCAACGTGCCTTTGAACCTCCCTCACTATTATAAACAAACTTATAATCTAGAAGTATTATCTTCTTTTGGTGAGGAGTCTCCATGGAATATTCATAAGGATCGAGCATTTCTTTGATGGGTGACAGGAAGTAGCCATCAAAATGGTCCTTCTCATTTAATAGGCTAAAGTATTAGTAGATAAATAACCACTCTCCATATCTTTTTTTGTGAATAAAAGATAGCTGGGAATGGAGAGTAAAGGGACAATCTTGGCTTTTCATGTACCTCATGGAAAAGTTTCACATGGGGGCATAACCTTGTTTGTCACTTTCAAGGCCAGAGAGCTTTTATTGAGAAATCTTTGCATTTAAATAAAATGAAATGCCCTTTATCAAATTCTTTCATTTAATAGTAGTGGATAACACTTTGAAGTCGAGAATCATTACCTTGCTTCTATTTCTTCTGCTTCTATTTTAAAGGACATTGTGGCAGAACAAGAATTTCCTATAGGTACTGTGATGTAATAAGAACTTCCCCTTGGTGGTGTGATGCAACAAGAAATTCCTCTTGGCACTATGACATAATTGGAACTTCTTCATGTTGAAATGGGGCAGTTGGGACTTCTCCTTCCTCCAAGTTTTCTTTTGACACTCTTACACCCTATCTAAGAGCCGGATCAGATGAAGGAGCTGCTTCAGTAATGGGAGGATCTGGAATGAAATTGCCAATTATGGAATGTGTCAATGTTGCAACATCATCTGAATGATTCTTTGCATTGTATCCCCTTGTGGAGACTAGGTCAGCCTAGATGACTTGACTCGTCCCCCTTGATAGGGGAATCCACAAAGTCTATATAGTTAAGTGAGCTAACAAGTGATGAAGACACTTCCCTAATGTTGGACCCCATACTTGTCAGAAATAAAATAAAAAATGTTAGCAAGTCCCTTGTTCAAGTTGCAAACGAATGTATGATGATATGTTTAAAAAAAGAAAAAAAAAGAAAAAACAAATCAATCAAAAAAAATCAAAGAATGCTTAATGCAATAAAGCCCATGCATTTGGGATTTTTCTAACAAAATTTATGAATTTTAGGCTTTTTTCAGTAAGCCCATTTTTTAGCAAAAATCATGAATTTTTTGGCCTCCCACAAATTAAGTAATCAATTTTGGGTTCTTTAAAAAAATGTGGTTGTGATGGCCCATCCAGCTTGCACGAGCTATGTGCTCCCACTGAGACATTGGGTTTCCTCTTCCCTGGCCCACCAGATAAGATGTTCGCATGGCAAAGGACATTGAAAAGTGTCTTCTTCCCTAATAGAAGCAAATTTGTGCATTAATGGCCAATGCTTTTAAATGGCATCATTTGCTTTAGTTTAATCATTTAGTTCATTGTCCAAAAGAAAATATGCAATCAAAGTTACAGAAGCTCACCCAGTCTCTCAAAGAAGTGGGAACTGACTTTTGAAAATGCTATCAAGAGGCATTAAGGGAAGTGGCAGAGTCTGAATGCAACAAGCTTCTTCACTTTTTCTTCCAGTAAGGAGAGAAATTAGAAAAAGAGAAATAAGCTCTCAATGACAGCTCATCAAAAATGTTGAAAACTTGTTGCCGCCTGGAGCACTGAAAATTTATCTCCATTTTGGGAGAACAAAGGAAGAAGATGGTGTTGAACCAAAGTGATATATGTGACAAACAACAAAGTTTTGATGATGAACAATAACATATAAGTGAATAATTAAGGTATTGATAATTGTATTCCTAAGCATTGAAGAAACAAATATATATGATATACAGGGAAATAACTCAAATATATTGGACATCGTATACAAGGATTACATCAGCAAGGAGGTCCACTACACTGGAAGAAGATTTAAATGCTCAGAAAAAGAATAACACTGAAACTTTTAAAAGAACCATAAAGCATATCTGAAGCCATATCGTCCAAGTTTTTATAAGTGTCCCAATGTGATTCGATCATCTAGACCATGCAATCATAACACACTTTAATTAAGAATATATCTAGCTCTAGAGATATCAAAGGGCATGACAAACAAAGCTTCAATTGTTGCAGAAATCTTTCTCAGACAAAATCAACTCAGACAATTGTGGAACAATAGGATTAGTTTGATCTAAGTAGAGATGAATAGCTTACTTTGTTTCAGTATATGAGAAGTCATCTTCATCTACGCCTCTATAATTCTCCTGTTACTTGCAATGGAAAAAGTAAAAGATGAACTGATGAAAAGATGATTCATTCATCTGTTACTTGCCACGGACAAAGTAAAAGACAAACTACTGAAAAGATGATTCATCTGTGCCAACTGGATTCGTCTATTACTTGCCATAAACAAATCAGAGGATGAAGTAGAATCAACATAGTGGATAGATGAATCTACACAAACAAAGTGGAAGAAGAAGTAGAAGCGACATAGTGGACAAATGAATTTGCACAAACAAATTAGATGCTACCGAAAAATCAAAAGACAAAGCTATTGTCGTCTATCGAATTACTAGGAAGAAACTTTGTCCATGCCATTAAGAGTTGTCTATAACTTACTATGGACAAATCAAGAGATAAAGCTACTTCATCCTGTGAACAAATAGAAAAGAACTTCGTCTTCATCATCAAGAGTCGTCTATGACTTTTCATAGACAAACTACAAGACAATGAAAAAAAGGTACAATGGAGTCAGACAAACTTGCATAGACAAAGTAAAGCTACTTACTATGAACAAATTTGACTGCACTCTCTAGACAAATTTTCTCATGGATAAATTATATTAACCCTAAACAAAGTATGCAAGCTCAATGTGGAAAGAAATTTAAAAGAAAGTAGTCTCCATTTTGACAAAGATTTGACTCTTAAAGGCTGCGTTCCTTCAAGTTTAATGTACATCTTTCCAAAAGAATGAAAGAGTCAGTCATGCAAAATGCTCTCATTCAGTGTTTGCCAAAACTGAAAATGCATCTTCTTCAAGGTTGGTCTAAAGGCTTTCCAGCTAGAATGAGTTTATCAAGAAGATAGCTTTTCAATGGGAGAAAAATCAGAACGGTCTTCTACATTCAATGGAAGCCATCTACCTCCAATGGGCAGAAATTTTTGAAACAGTATATAGGTAGTGTAGTGTCAACAAGGAAGGTTAAGGAAGCTAAGAGAAAGATGAAAAGAAGAAAAGAGCTTAAATGAGTAACTTCTTTTAATTAGATAATGCTTCCTCCAAGATATTCAATCTCCATCGCACTGATAGAAGATGAGCTTCAATATCTATCATTATCATATTTCTAGAGTATTGATATCTTCTATACTTTAATATATAATCACTTTATGTGTGCTTAAACTTTGTATAAAACATCCTAGTAAAGAGGCAAAGTGATGTACAACTTTAGTGCTATTCATCAGCCATATGAGTTGGTGGTGAGCTCAGGAAAACCACTATGTTTATGCTTCCTGAACTTGAAATCTAGAAGAGTGTTGGGAATACTTATTTATGCCCCCTAGAGCTGGAATCTAGAAGAGTGTTGGGAGCAATATGTTTATGCTCCTTAAAACTGAAATCCAGGAGAGTGTTAGGAACACTAGTTACATCCCTAAAGCTAGAATCTAGAAGAGTATTGGAAATATTATGTTTAAGCTCCCTAGAACTGGAATCTAGAAGAGTGCTGAGAGCACTAGTTATGCCACCTGGAGTTGGAATCCAGAAGAGTACTAGGAGCACTAATGTATTCCATTAGAGTGATAGTGGAACCCAAGGCATAAGAGGTGTGTGCTCTTGGAAGAGTGAAGTAGGGAGCTTGCCTGAACCAATATAAAAATCTCTCATGTTATGTATTACTTGATTTAACCTCTACTCCTTTATAGTGCAATAATTTTATTTAGCCATAATTTTTATTTGCTCAATTCACCCCTTCCCTCTTGATTTACCAACCGTATGGGAGCAATAGATGGGTCCATAAATGACGATGAAAAGGCTGCCAGCAACAGCCTTTGACTCATGCATGTGTTAAAATGGAAAAATGTAGGAAGCTCTTTTATTTAATGGGTTCCCCCAAACAAGGAAAAAATGGTCACATTTATTTGGTTTTGGTGGCAAAATCAAGTGATTGAAATGCCATCTACTAAGGAAATAAACAATCAATTTTTCTTTAGAGAAAGGCTATCTCTATGGTTGCTAAATATTTTAATCCTTTTTGCCAAAATTTTTCAAGTTCAAAAGATAATTGGTAACTAATACCATGCTTGCATTCACCAATGTAGTTACCCACGCCATTAGTTACCAAGGGGCATTTGTTGGATAAGAAAAAATCCATGGCAAAAATAAACCATGAATTAAGCTTGCTGACTATTTGAAATAAAATGGTAGGTAACGTAGATTAATGATTTGATTCACTTGTGTAACTTGGATTTCTGAAGGAAACAGAACAAGTTGCAACATCATTGGTAGCATTCCAACTCAACCAAGAGAACCTGTCCACATGTGGGCAACATTCAAAGGATGGGCATTGTTGGTTGACACTTGTGCAATCTGTTTGAGTCCGGGTAGATGATATCTAGCTGATTTAGCATGGGCAAGGCAAGGATTTCTATGAGGACTAGAGAGATAATTTCTCTTAGAAGCGAATTAATTTAGACCATTAAAATCATTGTTTTCAAACTGCCAATGTTTGGAAAATCTAGCCATCTACAAATTTCTCTGCAATAGATGGAGTTGCGGTTGAAGTTGGACCAGCATAGCAGAGATGCATCTATACTCTGAGTGAAGCAGCTAGACTCATTCTTCATCCATGTAATCAAAGAAAGATGGTCAATAAAGGAAATTCCAATCATAGCAGATGGGAGTCCTTGTCCATGGATGAGATAACGGTCACTTATGCAAACTAGATGGGTTCGAATGAGTTAGAAGTTGTAGGGTCCCGTAGGATGGCTTAACCCAAGAGAGGAGGGGTGGATTAGGTTAATAAAAATTCATTACTTAACCCTTATTAGATCAATTTCCTCTTTTCTAGCTTGTGCGTGGTGTGGCGTAATATGAATAATAGAATAGTAAAGTGCAGATAAATAAAACAAACACACACACACACACACACACACAAAGACAAGACAATATTTATAGTGGTTTCAGACCCTATCCCTACATCCACTCTTCTAAGTACTCTAACTCATTATGCCTTGGGTTGGGTTCCACTATACCCTATACAATGGAATACATAAGTGTCCCCGACACTTCTTCTAGATTCCAGCTCCAGGGTGCGTAAACAAGTGTCCCTAATACTTCTTTTGGTTTTATGAGCTCACCAGTAAACTCACTCATTTCAAAGATCACAGGCAAACTTGGTAGTTTTCCCAAGCTCACTACCAACTCATTGGATTCGAAGCTCACTAGCAAACTTAATTATTTTCAAAAGATCACCACCAACTCATACAATGTGGTTTTCTTAAGCTCACCACAAACTCTCTAGTTTCAAGTTTACTAAAAAATTAACACTTTACAAAGTGTTACAATAAAGCACAGGGGAAGATATAATCTCTCTCTCAGCTCTATGTAATATAAAAACATCTTCCTATAATGTAAAGATAATGGTCATAAGGATATGGAGGTTTATGCTCAAGAAGGATAGATGACAGTTTAAGCTCTTGGCCATGGGTGGAAGGAATTACATAAGATAAGGCTCATTTGAAATGGGTTCATTCACCACCACCAAATCATCCTTCCCTCTTCCCCTTAAATAGCTTCTTCATATTATAGATTGTTGGAGACGATGAGAGCCAATTAATGCAGAGACGAGAGTAGCATTGAATGAATGAGATAGTTTAAATTTTCTATCATTGAAGTCCAGGTCTTTTTATTTTGCCTCGAGCTACTGCAACGCCATTCAGAGAATAGGATGAGTTATGATAAATATGTTCCTTGTTTAACTCATCAAAACTTTTGAAAGTCTTATAGCACCTCTTATTGCTGGAAATGGTGATTGGTATAAATCTGCACAACGATGGATCGAGTGCAGATACAATTTGTATGCTTAGTCACATAAATCAATTTTCCTTTGATAAGTCATGGCCTTTCTCTTTCTGCGTTTGTCTGCCATAAGTTGCAGACGAATTCATTCAAGGTTTGTCTGTCAATTGAACTTCTATAAGAATGATTTATCTATTTAAGTAATAGACAAACTTTGATGCAAATGAAGTTATACTAATTGATAGACAAACACTTCCTTATCTGCCACAATTCCTTTAAAAGATTTGTCTGTTAATTAATATTTTGTGTATATGCTTTGTCTATTAAAGATAACAAATTAACTTTGAATGATGCTAATGAAGATGAGCTAATTGATTGATAAACAATTCCCTTAATACGAATAGACGGAGTAGGATTTGCTTTCTTTGTTCTTCATCATCTGTTAGAGGTGACAGAAGAAGTTTGCTCAGCCTTGCTATAATAGATGAAGTGTGATTTTCTTCTTTTTTTCCTTGTTATCTATTGAAGGGGCTAGACGAAGCTTACTTTAACATGCTCGAACAAATGAAGTGTGGCATTCATCTGGTGTAAGTGATAGACAAAGTGTGTTTTGCTTTGTCTTATATAGAATATTTTGTATGTTGCATTTGTCTGTCGTTAGTTGTAGACGATCGTGCCTTTGTCTGTTGTAGCCCATTTTAGATCTTTGTCTGTTCAGCTTCATCTATGCTCATTGGGCTGTATTTTCTTCATCTTTTGCTTTGGACAAACTTTGTTTGTTGTGATAGATGACCTTTTGATATGAAGATGAGGCAAAGTTTTTTAGCTTTTTTGCACACTTCAAGTAACAAAAGGGGTTTGTTCTTGCAACTTCCTTGGTTCTTCAATCTTGATTTGTTTGTCTTAGCTCAACTAAAGTTGTACTCCCTTTTTTATTCATATTGCCATTTTGTTCTCAAACTAATCCGTTCTTTTAACTTTGTTGATCAGACAAAGTTTTCTTCCCTTGACAATAGTTGCCTTTAGCCACTGGTAGTTTCTCTTAGTGCTTGAGGGCACTCTGCCATGGCCTCACCATAGTACACACGTGGGTTCTACCTATGCTTTGGTAATGGTGGGCCTCACATGATTAATGGATAATAGGATAATGTTGAACTAGACACTTAAACATGTTAAAACACTAATTAAACCCTAAAAATGGTAGAGTTGCTCTGAAACAACCCATAAATCAGGGAAGTGATGATATGTACCCTACACACTGCATTAAATTAATTAGGGAATGTTGTTACCATTAATCACTATCATTAGTGTTAGTCATGATTAAGATTAATCAACTCGAAGTATAATTAGGCTTAATCCATGTAACCTGACTCAACAATCTCTCACAGGTTAACGACAGAGATTACCCATTTTTGGTTTTTCAAGTGATATTAGAAAAAAACATTCATCAAATCACTCAAAAGTCTAAGTCTAGGACAATGTCACTGATCATGACTCACCGAGTCGAACCTTAGCAAACACTACTCATCCAATCACCTAAAAGCCCAAGTCATGACTTACCAAGTCAAACTTCGGCTAACACTATCCATCCAACCACTCAAAAGCCTGAGTTAGGACTAAGTCATCGAGTCAAACCTTAGCAAACACTACTCATCAAACTACTCAAAAGCCTAAGTCTAGGATTGAGTCATGACTCACCGAGTCACTGAGTCATGACTCACCAAGTCAAACCTTAGGAAAGACCACTCATCAAGTTACCCAAAAGCCTAAGTGTAGGATTGAGTCACTGAGTCATGACTCACCAAGTCATTGAGTCATGCCTCAACGAGTCAAACTTTAGCAAACACCACCCATTCAACCACTCAAAAGCCTAAGTTAGGACCGAGTCACTAAGTCAAACCTTAGTAAACACCACTCATCAAACTACTTAAGCCTAGGTCCAAGACCTAGTCATTGAGTTATGGCTTACCAAGTCACTGCGTCATGACTCACCTAGTCATACCTTAGCAAACATCACTCACCGAATCATTCAAAAGCCTAAGTATAGGACCGAGTCACTTAGTCATGACTTACCGAGTCAAACCTTAGTAAACACCACTCATTAAGTCACTAAAAAGCCTAAGTCTAAGATTTAGTCATCGAGTCATTACTCACCAAGTTATTGAGTCATGACTCACCAAGCCATTGAGTCATGACTTATCGAGTCAAACCTTAGCAAACACCATCCATCCAACTACTTAAAAGCGTAAGTTAGGACAAAGTCATCGAGTCAAACCTTGATAAACATCACTCATCAAACTACTTAAAAGACTAGCTCTAAGATTGAGTCATTGAGTTATGGCTCACCGAGTTACTAAGTTATGACTCATTGAGTCAAACCTTAGTAAACACCACTCACCAAATCATTAAAAGCCTAAGTCTAGGATTGGATCATATAGTCATGATTCACTGAGTCAAACCTTAGTAAAACCACATCAAATCAATAAAACTCAGTCAATCTAGCCCACTCTTCCTAAGCTTTTCATGGGCAATACGAGAAAGATGACCGAAACCCAGTCAACCTGGCCCACTCTTCTTAAGCTTTTCATGGGCAATGTAAGAGAGCTGAACTAAACCTAGGTTACTTATTTTCTTCTAGTCTTTTTCAAGTCTAAATATAATAGAGATCACCTGGTTATGAGTCCTTCTAGGATATGCAAATTGGGTTATAAAACACCTACTATCTATGGTTTCTTATAGCTTAAATAGTAGAAATCACCCGATCTTGGTTCCATCCGGGATATACCAATTGGATTAAAACACTAATTCTTTAGGTTGACCTTGAGTCTAGAAGTTTAGTAGAGAGTCGTGTTATCCCCTCCACCCATTGACTTGAGGCAATCCACTAAATTTCAAACCATCGCAATGTGCTTAATGACCCCAAAGACAACACACATTCATTTTGAAAGAGAGTATGTGTTTTATTTTTGGGTCTTTAAGTGTAGTGTACTTTTACTTTTAATCAAGAGTTTTCTCCCATTATGGAGATGTAATTAGGACCACTTATAGTCAAGGACATGAATATATAATTTTCTAAAGTATACACAACAAATGTAATTAATTGAGGACATTAATAAAAATAAAAATTGTTTGATTCATTCCAAATGACAAATCTTTTTATTCCATTTCTATTCCTCTGTTTATAATTATCTCCAATCTTAAAACTAGATAGAAACAAAAAAACATGTTTCTTCAAGGCAAGTTCATTTTGAAGGAGATGACTTGTCTTTCTTGGGAGTGGAGTTTGATTGATCAGTAGAGGAGGGTGCCTGGATTTGCTCCCTTATGTATGCCTACAGGTTAGCTTTGAGAGATCCCAAACTAGTTGCAAGTAAAGCTTGCTAGGTGGAAATATCAAGCAAAGGAGAGGTCAAGGTGGCTGTGACATGGGGTGTAGAAGAAGATGTATGTAAAGTAAGAGTTGGGGTTAGAATGGTGGTGCTTAGAGTGTGTTGAGTGTCTGAGACAGTCGCAGTTGAATCATCTTTGGCCTGAGGATTCTTCCCATGCTTTCCTTGGGAGCCCTCCTCTTTTTCGAGCTCTTGCTCTTCTCCCAGAACATCTTGAAAATATTCTTCTTCACCCTCATACTCAACTTCAACTTCTACTTCATTAGCATCTCTTGGTGTTTTAGGTTCTTGCATTGGAATACTCTTATCATTGTCTCTATAAACTGCTGAAATCAATCTCCACTTACCACCCTCATGCTTAATATACCTCATTCTTTTGAGTGTTCCAATATTTATCTCATTGTAACTTGACATATAGGTTGGAACATCATCAGATAGATCAATTTCATAATGTTGAAACAATCTAGTCAGATACATGGCATAAGAAAGGTGTCCATTAGCTCTGTCTTTTTGATTGAACATATACATTAGATCATACTCAAAATTATACACAATGCAGTAAATCAACACACATTCCTAGATACTCACTAGATCATGTCCTCCATTTCTTGGGAACAAACAATGTGTCACAATATGATGAACTAATTTGAACTCCACTGAAGAAAGTTCCTTATTTGTGAATCCAACTTTCCTATTGGAGAGAGATTCTTTCCCAGTCATGCATTCAACTACTTCTTTCCTGTCATAAGTTTTATTAGCTGAAACATATGACAATTTCATAATTGTGCAAACTCTTCAGCTATAAACCTAATCACTTTCCCTCTAAGATAAGTAGAATAAATATAGATTCCATCCTCTCCTTCTTCTTCTTAGAGATAAAAGTAAAATAACTTTACTAGTTCAACATATATCATTAACTTCTCTTACAAAAACTCAAAAAATGCCAAAAATCCTAAACCATCAACAAATTGAAACCCTTCTACTTCGAACAAACTATAATTCAAGAACTTACCTTTTGTGTAGTTCTTATGTCCAAATTTCTAGTGAAACTCAGTTTTGTCTTTCTTAGATATGAAATTCTTTAGAGATGAGTCAACTTAGACTTGTTTCTTGCACAAAGATGTGGGTTTCTTTAGTTGTGGAGTTGGGACTCTTTTTCTGGGAGTGCATCTTTTTGGTATTGGAATGCAAGATTTTGTAGTGGCTTTGGACTTTTTAGGTAATGGAGAAGGTTTAGTTTTGGAAGGGATACTTTTTCCATGTTTAGTTCTGGGAGAAGTATTAATGGTTGATGGTGATGTTTCAATGAGAGTTCTTAGCTTTGTTTCTTAGACTGGTTTAGGAGATGGAACTTATGCTTCATCAACATCAATCAGATCCCATTGTGTAGGTTGTTTGACTATAGTTTCAGAGGGTTCTTGAATTGTAATTCCTTCTGTTCTTCTTCTTGTTATAGGAGGAGAAGGTCTAGGATCAGAGGTAACCATCAACTTCTGCTTCCCTTTTTCCTTATAAGTGGCCTTCTTTGACACAACAACCTTTTATCAAAACGACTGAAATGAAGATGACATTTAAAAATTTTGAAATCCAAGGCTCAAGTTGAATTGAACCAAAAGGTAAGGCTCAAGTTGATTCAAATCAAAAGGTTAAACAACAAGGGATATAATGCAAGAACAAATGGTATGAAACAAACAAAAACCAAACTCAATACATATGTAAGCATATGCTAGGGTCAAAATTGTCACAACAGCATCTATACATTCTGCATTGTAATAATGTTTAACAAGCAAGGTCCACTTATATTAATCATAGAATAAACTCAAAACTAAGTATTAGGACATTCATTTATGTTCATGAAACAATGAAACAACAAGAATATTGATGAGAATAGGGGTAACTAACAATAATCATGACAAGTTCATGAATATCAATGACAAACAATGAAGAATTGAGTTTGAGATATAGAATTGCATGAAAATATTAGGTGAATATTAAGAATAAGGAATGAAAACTGAAGTTTAACCTAAAAATTCAAAAAATTTTCAACTCAAAACACATAAACAGAGCATCTCCTCACAAAATAGATGTCTAACCATGATATCCATGAAATAATATGAAAATATATCAAACCTTAAATTTATATGGATGATTTTAAGACAAAAAGAGGGTTTTTGCGATTTTACAATTCTTAAAAATCCCAAAATCTTGATTTTTGAAGCATAGTAAGGGGTTTCAAAAATCCTTTTCTAACAACAAAGATACATCCTTGATCAACTTAGGGCATCGATTTTGCATGAGAAAAATATGTAAAAGAATAGGGATTAAGGAGAAAAACCTCGAATCCATGTATTCTAGGGCATAAAAAAAATGAAAAACCCAAAGAAGTATCTTGAAGAGCAGAGCATTACAATGTTTTTGATGAAGAAGGATGGAAGAAATGGATTCATCCAAACGCATAATGGGGAGGAGCCTTGAGGAGACAAATGAGTTTTTAGAAACAAAAAACCTAGCTTTAAGGAGAAGATGACTAACCGTCCCACCCAAATTAAGTATTTAAGTTACTCCACTGGCTCTGAATCTATCGATGTTTACAATCTGTAGATGTTTTACAATAGTCAATGTTTTGTAAAATAGATAAAATTCACACATATATGTCTTTTATTTTATGCATGCTATGCATCATGCAAATAGATATATAATGCTAAGCTCTCTTCTAATTTGCATAAACCTATCAGTGGGAAGTGGTTTTGTAAAAATGTCTGCCAATTGATCTTCGGTAGGAATAAATTCAACAAATGTCTTTTAATTGAACATGATCCCTGATGAAGTGATGTCTTATTTCAATGTGTTTAGAATGTGAATGCAACATTGTATTTTTAGTTAAATTTATTATGCTTGTGTTATCGCATTTGATAGGAACACATGTGATCTCGAAATTATAGTTACTTAACTGTTGTTTCATCCAAAGTATTTGTGCATGGCAGCTAGTTGCAACTATGTATTTAACTTTAGCTATTGATAATGCAATTGTACTTTATTTTCTAGAGTACCAACATACAAATATACTACTTCGGAACTGACAAGTTTCACTTTTACTTTTTCTATCCACTTTGTATCTGATATAGTCAACATCAAAATAACCGACTAAATAATATTTTTTGATTTGAAAGAAGCTTTTGTTTGTTTGCTAAATTGGCATGCATCACATACACGATCCATATTAATTATTTTTGGTAAACCTTTTACAATATGAAGTTTCACTAGCTTCTTTATTTTGTATATGTTAGCATGTCCAAATCATTTGTGCAATAAAAAAGCCTCATTGTCTACTCTAGATAAACATTTTACATGATTTGCACTAAGGTCTAAAGTATACACATTTCTATTATGCTTTCCGCAACATATACTATTTCCTATATCATTGCAAACAATACATTTAATTGATTTAAACATAACTTCAAAACCTTTATTACACAAATAATTTATGCTTAAAAGATTATGTTTAAGACCTTCTACATAATACTCATCAATAATATCCATACTTGAAATACTTACCAAACCTATTCCTCTGATTGTTCCTTGATTATTATCTCTAGAAGTTACTCTATCTTTATCGTGAAAAGACAAACTTTTGAACAAATGCTTGCTTCCTGTTATGTGATAAAAACAACCATAGTTAAGGTACCAGCTGGATTTTATCCTTGAATTCCAGCATACCTGAAAAAGAAAAACTCAAGTTTTTGACATCCAAATCTTGGGTCCATACTTGTCAGGTATAATAACAGTTTGTTTAGGCACACAAATTATTTTTCTATCATTATTTTACAATCTTCTTAAAGTACAATTATAAGTAACATGTCCATATATATTCTTCTAAAGCGTTACTCTTTTTTTCTTCATCTTCATGTGCCATTAAGCCAACAAGACACTCCTCTTTATCAGATTCAGAATCCATTGAGATAGAGGAGTTACTATCACACCAAGCTCCAAAACTCTGAGATTTTTTGTTCTTGTTTCTATCCTTTTTGACATATTGACATACTTTCTTTAGATGTCCACTTCTACCATGGTTATGACAAGTGAGTTCCTCTTCTTCTTTTCTGAATGAAGTTTCATAGTGCATTGACGATCTTGGTAAACCTGTGATTCTTCTTAGTAATAGATTCATTAAGAAGCATAGTAAAGAGTTCATAATCATGCATTAAAAGATTCATTTTTGTCTCTTTCACTCGAGATGTGCCTTCATAGGTGAAGTTTCTCACATACGTCTTTTGTAGTTTTACAAGTTGACACCTTTCAAATTCAGCTTGAGAAATGGCATAATACAATAAGCTTTTAGCTTGTTCATTTGCAAAGCTTTTCTCTTTTTGTTATGCTATCAAGGTACTTGTTTTTCCTTCTGGGGTTGTAAAGTCATCTTTAATGATGTACTATGTATACATGCTATGACCTATTAAAAAACTTTGCATGCTTAATTTCCACAAAGGATAATTATCTCTAGTTAGATATGGAGGTCTATTTCCAAAAAATCCTTCTAGAAAGCTAGTTAATCAAAATGTAAATCCACTGCTTCTATTTTCATTTCCATTGTTGCCATTGTCACTTTCATTTCTGCTTGCAGAAGCCTTAGAAGATCACTTTGAGTAAAACAAAGAAAGCTTTGATACCACTTGTCGGTCTCGTGCTATGGCTTAAACAAAATGTATACGAAAGCGATTTAAATGCACAATACTAATAATCACAAAATAATTGAGAACGTAGACCTTATAGTGGTTCAGCACTCTCTACTTACTCTACTCTCCAAGTCAAAATCTAAGACTTTAGTTCCACTAGTTAACTTAATCCCAAAGTTACAAATGGTACAATTTTTCTGTTCTCTAGATTTTCACTTTCAGGTCACAATATAGATGAATCAATTACATACCCTATAATGATTCAACTATCTCTTTGATTGTATCTCAAGCCAAGGTATAATCAGCACAATAAAAGAAATAAAATAAATCTTACAACCAATTTAGAACACAGGTGACTTCAGTGCTTTAGTGAACGTTAGTGTCTTTCATCCAACTTCATTCACTTGCAAAATAGAGGTTTAGACTTTTCTAATGATCTTAACTTCTTAATTTTCTCTTAATCACACACCAAAATCTCACACTTTCTAGCACTAAATTTCTTCAAAAAATCTTCCCTTAAAATAGACGTTCAACTACTAGGAGATAACTCTCAAAAGATGTTGAAGAATATGTTAAATAGCTTCAAAAATGGATCTTCATAACTCTAGCAATGGTCACAGAACTGTGGATGTTTTTCCTAAAACTGTCAATCTTTTCTTTCACAAGGAAATCCATTGAAGTTTAACTTTGATGAATTCCTCCATGACTCACAATCCATTGAGGTTTTGTCCAAGTTCAAACTTTGCTTAATTTCCATCTGTCGATGTTCAACTTCGCCAGATGTATTGTTTACTTCATATCCATTGAGGTTATATCCACAAAACATCAACATATTCCTTCCTTAATCTATTTTTGAAACTTATTTACATCCATTCCTTCATATTTAATCAACCTATTTACATTCATTCTACATCAACTTATTTACACAATTACATCAATCCAACATCAATCCACTCTTCATTAAATTCCTGCAAATGTTAGTGCAAAATCAATCCACATAAAAAAACACATCACTACATTTCATCCATGTTTGTTCATCATCAAAATAGGAGTCAAACACTTCCTAAGGGTGACATTGGTGCTTGGACTAAAGAAGAGACTACCAATGTTCAAAATAATGCAAAACCAATGAAGTTGCTTTTCTGTGGTTTATCTGCTATCGAGTTTGATAGTGCATCATCATGCACCACTGCTAAAGAAATTTAGGATAAGTTGGGGTTCATTTATGAGGGTTCCTACCAGGTCAAGGGGTCCAAGAGGAACATCCTTATAAGAGATTTAGAAAATTTCAGGATGAGAGAAGGAGAGAGCATACCCAAAATGTATGCATGTTTTTCTAAAATTACTAATGCCTTAAAAGGTCTAGAAAAAAATTTTTAAATTCTGAGCAGGTAATGAAGATTCTGAAAGCACCGCCCGAGTCTTGGAATCAAAAGATCACAGTAATCGAAGAAACAAATGACTAAATGAGCTCAAGATTGATGATCTTATTAGCTCTCTCATATCAATCAAAATGATTAAGAGTAAAAGAGAAGAAATAGTAAAACAAAAGAAGACAATGGCTCTCAAAGCAGCAAAAGAAAGTATCGGTGAGTCTGACTCACAAACGGAAGATGAAGTGGCTATGCTGGCCAAAAATTTCTGAATATTCCTAAGGAGCAATAGAGGTAATAACTTCAGAAAATATCCTAGACAAGATGAAAATAGAAGAAGTGAAAGAAGAAAGATTTTACCTAGATGTTATAAATGCAGAGGAGTTAGATGTATGTTTTCTACATGTCCAAATGAAGAAAGAGCATACCTAAAAGAGAGAGAAGATAAAAAAGAAAAGAGCAAAACAATAAATAATTCAAGAGGCCATCAAGGAATCAAGTAAGAGAAATGTATGTGAATAGATTCCTCAGGCACAAGCTCAAGCGGGAAAGATGATAAAGAAGTTGGAAACTTGGCAAGAATTTGTTGTATGGCTCATGTAGAGAATGAGTCTACAAGCCAGCTTTCCACCAAAGATAAATTTATAAAATGCATAAATGAATTGGAGACTGAGGTAAATTCTTACTATTCTTACTCTTATGATTCCTCAAGATCTACCAGTAGTTGTACCAAATGTAATAATCTTGATAAGCCGTAGCAATCATATAACTATCTCTTCAGTGAGTTTGAAATTCTTGGAAAAACGCTCACCCAAAAGAAGAGACACTTTGACACAACTATCAAAGTAAATGTCATTCTAGTAGAAAAGAATCTATCTCTGCAAAAAGAAGTAGGAAACCTAAGAAAGGAGATAGAAATATTAAATAGTATGTTAAACAAGTTCTCCAACCCAGGAGAATTGATGATCAAGTTCTTGTGCATGATTGGATAAAAAAACAAAAAAGGACTTGAATGTGAACAATCAAGTGGTGAAGAACCACAAAAAATAGAAAATTTGGTGGATGGTCCAAGGGTATGAATCTCATAGTAGAGAGAGGAAATTATCCCAACATTAGAAGATTCATAGGAGATTCTTAGGTTAGAAAACCAATGACACACAACGCACCTAGTAGGATTTCCAACACATGTCATTTTTGCAATAGAGAGGGACATAAGATATATATTGCAATGCAAGGAAGATGCTAAAAAAGGGTGCAAGATTAATGTGAGACCCAAGAACTATGCACAATCCTCTCACACACATAGATTCACTAATACAATTGGACCCATTACTTGGGTACCAAAGAGGTAAAAAGAATGATTATTTTGTGAATGAAGGCAAGCTTCAAAGCAACATCTAGAAATTCCTGGTTCATGGAAAGTAGATGCTCAAGACACATGACCAGGAAGACATGATCATATTGATCATATTTACTTTGAAAGAATCATTGCAAAAAGGATTGCACATGTATGACATGCACCGCTAGAGCACCAAATAGAAGACATGATAAAACACTCCATCACCTCCCTTTTCCGCATTAGACTCTCCCTCTCTCCCATGTTCTACCCCATTGCAGTAGCCCCATTCATGCCCTCTTTTGCACTTGATTTCTTGTTGAAAAAATTCCATGAATGTGTGCAAGCTTCACCCACGCATCAAGTGCTAAAACTCACTCATTTGGATGGAAGAAAAGAGGGAGGAAAAATATGGTTTTCATTAAAGAAGCCCTCTCACTACAAATCATGGAAGAAACTTGAGGATTTGCATTGGATTTTTTTTGTGGTGAAAGCAACACGAGAAATCTATGGTAAGTGCTCTTCCCAAACTGATTTCCAATTTCTGTTTTAGTGGGGTGTTGTTGTGTAATTTGTGGGGTCTGTTTTGTGGATTTAGGATGAGTTATTTTTGGATTTTCATATGGGAAAACTATAATGTTCAATTGCAAAGATAATATAGTGTTTAGAGATAAGAAATCTCGTGCATATAGTTGTCCATGAAATAGACAGAAACATTTTTGCAAGTTGAACAAGGTATTTTGTGAGTAACAAAGTTGGATAGAAATTTGATTGATTTTGGGGCATAATGAGTTTGTTAGCAAGGTTGTTTTGTTGTTTATCTTGTTAATCATTCATTGTATGTTGCTAGGAATGCATCTAAGTTGTTGCACTTTGCTAGAAATTTATAATTTAATTGATGCATATCAAGTGTTTGATGAAATGATTCTATTAGAAGCAAAGTGTGTTTGAATGATTCCATTGGAACCCTTGATTGGAAATTAATTAGGCACTAAAATAAGGTATTAGATGCACTTAATGAATGTTTAAAGAGAGATTAAATTTGGGCAGCAATATGGAAGACATTAGAGTAAAAATTCTACACTTGAAATACATTTAGAAAAGAACTCCATAATTGGGGAGCTATATGGGCAAATTATGATACCTAAGGATGATGTTTATTTGACTTGAAATGGTAAATGAAATGAGAGAGAGAATAGTTGGGTTTATGCCCTTGAAATCATGCTAACTTCCACATTGAAATGATACTTAAGGACCCTCGATGTGGTAACTTGAATGGGCTACAAATCTGAATTTTTTTACTATTATAAGCCATGTTAATAATGACTTGATAAGGGATGTTTTGTTTTTACTAAGCTTACTAAAAGTGGAAATGAGTAAAATGATGTTTGGGGATGATCATTGATCTTAAGTAGGGTCTTCTAGAGAAGGAAGCACTAAAATTGTGATTTGAGTGAAAACCCCCAAAATTGGGTCAAATAAAATCTTAACTTGAAATGGATGATAATTTCCACTAGAACAAGTGTTTGGAATGTATAATTGAGTAATGAGATAAGAATATACCCTAATGTGGTGATTGGGTAAATTTCACCTAGTTAATGAAATTGGGTTAGATCTCCCATTTAGACATGTATATTTCATGTTACGTGTGTAGGATCCATTGGGCATTGACTTGGGAGCCAAGTTGTTGAGTTGGAGGTTGAGGATTGTGTAGTTGTTCCCTATTGAGGTAAGTAGGTTTCTTTTTGTTATACATATGTGAATGAGTAGATTGATGAGGATGACAAGTATTTTACATATGGGCACCGTGTTTTGAATGGTATTTATTATATTGCATTATGATTTGAATGATGACATTATGCATTTTTGTGTATTTACTTCACAACTTGGATTTGGTTATATGTGACAACTTAAATGCTCTTGAAATTGCATTTCAAGAAATTTTGTTACAAGTCATGAGTCATATGGGGTATGATTAATTTATGTGGTATATGGTGATACCTTGATGACAGTGTGGTGTAGATGTGACTTGGTGAATCGTGATTCTAATGTGGTATGGTTATGCCTGGGAGGCAAATTGGATGATGTTAGCATCGTCATATATGATTTTGATGATAATAAAACTTGTACTAAGACATAATTATATATATGCTTGAGTTGCAAACAATTATGCTTGAAAAATATGCGTGTTTATGAAACTTCAAATTTTACAAGCATATATTCTTGACGCACTTAATCTTGATTATCATATGTTGAATCACATGTTTACACTACGCTTTATAGAAATTATTATATTATGTGCTTGAATGATAATGCTTGTTATCTTTGCTCCACAACATGCGTGAATTATATGAGGATAAAAGCATTCTGATAAAATGATATATTTCAAAGATTAACAATGTGGCAAGTGTAGAAGCAGAAACAAATTCAAGACAAAGCCAAGGTCAAGAAGTAGAAATTCTATCCAAGATTATAACCTCGGACAACCTAAAATGACCAAGCAGAATTTCGTCCAAGACTAAGCAAGAAGGAGCAACTTTGCCAGAAGCTTGGACGAATGAAAATGTAGAAGCTAAGAAGAAAAGATGAACTTTGAAGCTCAGACAAATGTGCATAAAGAGAAAGGACATTGTTTAACTAACATAAATCAAAGGCGGACTCCATCCTAAAATAGCTTTGGACAAATATGGAGTAAGAAGGATTCGTTCAACTTCATTCAATCAAGAAAAGCTAAGCAAATTTTGTTTGAAATTAACTCGGGACAAAGTGACAGTTTAAAAAGCTTGTCTAATATTAACTTCGGATAAATGCCAAGTGAATAAACTTTGTCTGACAAGCATAAACCAAAGAGGGAATTTGTCTGAAATTAACTCTAGACAAATGCATACAATTGAAAGTCATATCTTTGTCCAAATCATTTGATATATGGCTAACAATTAATCCGAAGCATCAAAATGGCATCTATGCTCGAGCTTTTAGTGAGCAGAATCATTTAGTCACCACTTCCAATAATAAGTGACATTGTAGGCTTTTCCAACTGCGATAAGTCAAATCGTAAGATGAATATTTTGATAATAGCTTATCTTCCTCTCTATTAAAGAATGGCATTATAGTAATTTGGAATAAATCAGAAGCAATGCAATCCGACAGAAGAAATCACAATGGTTTTCTACATTCATTGTGGCACGTTCTTGCATCCAATCAAAGTCATTCTTCTCCAATGGTCAAGTTTTTGAAGAGCTACTTAAGGAGAAGAGTTGGGATGATTAAAAGAGGAGGGAAGGAGATGAAGAAGCAAGAGGATTGAGCTTAACACCTTCCACAAATCTTTGCATCCCTAGGCCAAGAGCTTCAATTTTCAAATATCATTCAAGAGCTTCATCTTTCTATGTCTATTCAAGGCCTACTTCTTCAAATACATTTAGGGATGATCTTTTGCATTACAAGGAGATTATTCTAGGATCAAGCCTTCCCCAGAGATTATCAAGTAACAAGGAGTCTGAGTGTTCTAAGTGAGAAAGGTGAATCAAACAACAAAAAACCCATTCAAGTCTCCCAAGTGTTTTCACTCCAAGGTGCTACCAAGATCAAAGAGCTTCAAGTCAACATCAATACCACTTCAAGGGAGTTAAAAATCACTATAATGTGCTTATTATTTTATCATTTGTATTTATGCTTTAACAATGTGTACTCATCCTCCTAGACAGAGACATTTCCTTGTATACATAATACCTATAAAGGTAGAGTTTCTGGTTACCTCGAAAAACCAAGTTGTTGAGTTGGTGGTGAGCTATAGAAAGCCATCAAGTTTGATGGTGATCTTTGAAACCATTGAGTTTCTGGTGAGCTTGGGTAAACTAGATTGTATTCTATTATATGAGATATAGTGAAACTTAAGACACTAGAATAGTATGCTCTTGGAAGAGTGGAGTAAGGAGGTTACTCGAACCACTATAAAAATCATGTTGTTCCTATGTGATTCTTATGTGTTTGCTTTACTTTCCTTGCACTATATTGCTTCACCATTTATTTCATATTGCAAAGCACACAAGTACGAAAAGAGGAAAAATAATCTATCAGTGGTTAAGTAACAAATTTTTTATAAACCTAATTCACCCCTCCTCTCTTGGATTAAGCTAACCTATGAGGCCTAACAAGTGGTATCAGAGCAAGCTAGATAAACAATTCTAGTGATTCATTTGGCTAGCCCAATCTTGTCATCCTCCATGTTTATCGAAGGATACTCCATCTCTCAATTTCCACATTTTGATGGATCCAACTATGCACAATGGAAGACAAGGCTGGAACTTAATCTTCTTGCCAATGACTTGAAGTTATTGAAAATTATTTTTACTAGCCTAAATGAGGATGAAGAGAGAGTAAGGAAAGAAAATTTCAAGGCTAAGAATGAATTATTTCATGCTCTTTGCCCCACTATATGCAAGTATGTCTTGACTTGTAAGAGTGCAAGAGAAATATTGAATAGGTTACAGACAACTTCTGAGGGGCAAATTGATTTACCACCAAATGAAACTAATCTTTTTGCTAAGATTGATGTGAGTGTAGGAGAAAGAAGTGAAAAGAAAGAAAATAAGAAAGAAGTTGGAGAAAAGAAGACATATCCACCTCCTTCAAGAAACAAATGGTTCTTAGTTAATGGATGAATAAGTCAACTTTCATAAGAACCAAAATCTAAGGGAAGAAAGGTAAGTAAAGGTATGATGTTCAAACTCAAATGATCTTATGTCATTCAAAACTTTAATTGCATATCTTTATTATTTTTACACTCATATAGGACTTAGAGTCTATATTAGAAATAGATCAAACTCTAGAACTCAAATTAGGATTCTAGAGATAACTAGAACTAAGTAATATTTAAATATCCAGAGTACTTTGAGATAAGTATACCAAAGAGACATACAATTAAGAAACAAAACAAATGAATGGTTATGCTCAAAATTATTGATGAAAACTAATTGATATCTGTGCTGGTTCAAAGAATTCAACAATTAGCAACGCTTAAAGCAGAATGTTTGTCCTGATTTACAATTATCAAAAGGATCTGCTTGTTAGCATAACTCATTATCATCAATGCATACAGTCATGATTATAAATGAAATTGGGCTGATTGATTTGTAATATATGGTTACATCTATTTGAGCTTATTAAAGAAATAAAACTATAAGAATTTCTTAAGCATATGTAGGAAAGCTCGAAATGAGCATATAGAAGAAGAAACAAAATAATGAAAAATCAAGATTTTCTTCTTAGCTCACAAATCCAAGCAAAAAGGGCCAATACGTTTAAGTTTTGGATGCAAGAAAAGGATTGGACAAATCAAGATTGTATTCTAGACAATATCGAATGAAGCATCAGCAACTTCAAATAGCAAGGGTTGAAGGAATATTCAAGATTGCCAATACCATTTGTGAGCTCTAATGTAAAAATTATGAATGGAAGCATCAAAAGAGATAAGTTGTTTAACTTGATTATGCATTACATTGCTATTTATTCTAAATGCTTCTAAAACAGATTGCCTTGGATTTAAATAGATATGAATTCATTGCTTTGAGACAAATCATTCTAGAAACTTTAATTAATCAGTTAAAATGATCAATACTTAACATAATTATAGTCTTAAGGCATAGTCAAGCCTATTTTGGAAACTTCACAATTTAAAGTCTTGAATAGAAATGCCATTCCTAGTCTCTCCTTTTGTAATCATCATTAAGGCTTGATTTCTTAAATATGAAACACCTTAAATAAAAATTTGAAAGTTAAATAAACACTTAAAGATTAATCTCATAGTAACAATGACGCTTTAAGATATGTATAGCATGTTACTTAATGATCGGATTAAGTATGTTATATATGTAATGCTTGAAATGATTCAACTAATTTCATTATGTTGTTACCGATAATTAAAATTAATAACTAGAAACCCAAAAATAAAAAATCATCAAGGAAATCAGTCACTAATGGAAGAACCACCTAAAGTCCCAAGCACATACAAAATTAAATCCATATTGTTCTAAAAGAATACATATAAACTAACGATTAAGATTCATACCTTTTAGGCAACCTAAATAAACTAAGCCCAAAAATTCTTCAATTCTTTTTAAAATCTTCAACCTTTCCATTAAAATCCTACTGAACCATAGCCTACAAATTGTAGTATCCAAAAGTCTAGGTAGAATAGAATAACATAGAACATAAGGAGAGACTTCCTTAACTCTTTAAGCATAAACTATCACAATGAAAGATAAACATGGATAGAAGAAATGTTGAAAAGGAAGATAGCAAACGTATAGAAGGAGTAAAAATGTTTAATTTGAAATCATTTCCAAAAGAGGTTAATGGGGAGAAAATGCCCTCTACCAAAATTGAGCACAGAAATCTTCTAATGTATTATTTTGGTAGTAAGAAGAAGAAATTTAAAATTTACGCTTCAATACTAGGCAAACGACTCCAAATTCCAAAAAGGCATTGACTTGAGTTTCCCTAATTTGATAAACTATCAAGAATGGACTGAGTTGATAAATATTCAAGGACTATGTACAAAGCCACCCTTTTAAGAAAAATAGAAATCAAATTTTCAGAAAATATTAAGATGAAGAAGACAAAATGGAAGAAAGAATTGGTATAGAAATATAAGCCAATTGAAAGACAGCATCTATGGATTCATTTGAAGATAAATCATCTACATCATTTTCAAGGGAAATGAAAGAATCGAGAAAAGAAGTGGAAAACTAAGAAAAACATAAGGAAGGATAGAAGAGAAGATAGACACTCTTATTGAAATACTAGGGAATGCTCAACCTAACAACTAATCTAAAAAATTATAAATCCCACTAATTGAAACACAGAGAATATCCTTCCATCATCCACTACACTGCTTTATAATAATAATGTCTAAACCCAATAATTATTTTCTATAAATTTCATACTAGAATTCAAGGTCCATAGTCACTTCACATGTAATTGCATCCATATCTTTATGATTTTGATGAATAATGATCAATAATTCATGATGTTTAAATATTTTCTAATATTTCATAACAAAAATTCTTCACAAACCAAAGCTCAAATTCTCAAACTAGAATAAAAAATATCTTCATTTGAAACATATGTTATCATTTAAAAGCTTCAAAATATATGGAAACACACTATCTCCAATTCAATTACATGTGAAAATCTCATGTCCAAAATGAATCCATCATGATGAATGCTTTACGAACAATTGTGCAAACTCAAATCTTCAATCATAAATATCTAATGTTTGAAGATTGCCTATAACATTAATGTCTATTTTTTGATGAACTAAAATCACTTGCATGAAGAACATGTTATTCTAATCAAAGAAAATTAGAAACTAGTGAAAATAGAATAGAATCCTTAAAGAAACAAATAGAGTGCACACATGAGAGTCATAGGTTTACATAAAATATCAAGGTTCAAAAACAAAAAATTATCAAACTATTAAAAGAATCAAAAGGAAATAAAATTGTTTACTTGGCCAAAGCATCTACAATTATTTCTAGTTCTTTAATCTTCTAATAGGCCATGACCAACTCCATTTCCAATGCCTTGATACAATCCATGGCTTCCATATAAGCCATGGAGCATTTGGTTATAAGACGATTAAAGTGAAGAGTTGTACCTCTAATATAATACAATTCCTCCTCAATTGCTTGATCATTGTGTAAAGAAAATGAATTCATTTCGCAGATTTGTAATTTCCACTATATTCCTCATTTTGAATCTGCTTTGAAGGAGAAGTCAAAGATGCCATGTCTATTATCTACCAAAGATACTTGTCTGCTAAAACGTCATTCTGAATTTCATCTTCTCTAGACATGCCAGAGAATATGAAACATTTACACCCTTCCCAAGTTAATTTTTTCATTAAAATTTCATAACCATCTTCCTTGGTAATGACAACAGAAGAAATGGATTAGCCACACATTCATTGAGAGGGATGAGGGATAAGTGATCATACATTAGGAACCCAACTAAGATCATGCATTGTCATATCATTGAATGACATAAATGAAAATTATGATTACTAGTTTATGAGATTAAAATTGTGATGTTTTCATTCTTGAAAAATGTAATGAAATTCTTCTTAATCTTTTTGTGAAATATGATGTACATGTATGAAATTGTTTTTGAAATGATTTGAACACCAGTTTGGTGTCCTTTGTGTCTAAATGAGAATTATGATTTTGATGCATCCTTGAAATTATATATGAAATGATGAATGCTTGAGACCTGTTTACATATATATTTTTTTAAAACTTCAATTACAATTATCTAATGTTTAAATGTTGCCCATGACATGAATCTATTGATGAAAACTTATTCTATCTCATAATTCATGCATTCTTTAGGGACTTAATGACACAGGGGGAGAAATGAACTTAGCATAATAAGACAAAAGAAACATCTATTCCCCTGTGCTAAATCCTTTTGATTCTAAAAAAAAGGGGAGAAAAAGTGTGAGACTTGTAAGAAAGAAAAAAAAAGAAAAGGGGGAAAATGATTTGTGAGACACTTGAATTAGAGTTAGAAAACTTGAGTTATAAGATTACTAGCAAAAGTGTCGAACCCCATAGGGTTGTAAAATTCAATTATTTAGGGGGAGTTCATTAGTAAATCTTTATAACATTTCTTTAGTAGATCTTTAGAACATTTCTTAAATTGTCATAAGTCTTCAAGTTTTATCATCATCAGAGAGGGGGGAGATTATTAGGATCATCATATATGATTTTGATGATAACAAAACTTTTACTAGGACATAATGATATATATATATATATATATGCTTGAGTTATAGACAATTATGCTTGAAACATATACGTGTTTATGAAACTTCAAATTATACAAGCATATATTCATGACACACTTAATCTTGATTATCATATATTGAGTCACATGTTTACACTACGCTTTATAGAAATTATTATATTATGTGCTTGAATGATAATGACCATTATCCTTACTCTACAACATGCATAAATTATATGAGGATAAACCCATTTTGATAAAATGATATATTTCAAAGATTAACAATGTGGCAAATGTAAAAGTAAAAACAAATTCAAGATGAAGCCAAGGTCAAGAAGTATAAATTTTGTTTGGGATTATAGCCTCAAACAACCTAAAACGACCAAGTAGAATTCATCTGAGACTAAGCAAGAAGGAGCAACTTCGCCAGAAGCTCAGACAAATGAAAATGTAGAAGCTAAGAAGAACAGATCAACTTCGAAGCCCATACAAATGTGCATAAAGAGAAAGGACTTTGTCTTACTGACATAAATCAAAGGCAGACTTCATCCTAAACTAGCCTTAGACAAATATGGTGTAAGAAGGATTTGTTTGACTTCATGCAATCGACAAAAGCTAAGAAAAGTTTGCCCAAAATTAACCTAGGACAAAGTGACGGTTCAAAAAGCTTGTTCGATATTAACTTCAGAGAAATGCCTAGTGAAAAAACTTTATCTGATGAGTATAAACCATAGAGAGAATTCATCCAATTGAGACAAGTCAAATCGTAAGATGAATATTTTGATAACAACTTATCTTCCTCCCTCTCAAAGAATGATGTTGTAGTAGTTTGGAACAAATCAGAGGTAATGCACTCCAACAAAAGAAATCATAATGGTCTTCTACATTCATTTTTACTTGTTCCTGCATCCAATCAAAGTAATTCTTCTTCAATGGTCAAGTTTCTGAAAAGATACTTAAGGATAAGAGTTGGGATGATTAAAAGAGGAGAGAAGGAGATGAAGAAGCAAGGGGATTAATCTTAACACCTTCCACAAATCTTTGCATCCTTAGGCCAAGAGCTTCAATTTTCAAATATCATTCAAGAGCTTCATCTTTCTATATCCATTCAAGGCCTACTTCTTCAAATACATTAAGGGTAGATGTTTTACATTACAAGGAGAATATTCTAGGATCAAGTCTTCCCTAGAGATTATCAATAAACAAGGAGCCTAAGTGTTCTAAGTAAGCAAGGCGAATCAAACAACAAGAAATCCATTCAAGTCTCCCAAGTGTTTTCACTCCAAGGTGTTGCTAAGATCAAAGAGCTTCAAGTCAACATCAATACCACTTCATGGGAGTTGAAAATCATTGTACTGTGCTATTATTTTATCATTATACTATGTGTACTCATCCGCCTAGACAAAGGTATTTCTTTGTACACATAACACTCGTAAAGGTAGAGTTCTTTGCTAGCTTGCAAAACTAGGTTGTTGAGTTGGTGGCGAGCTTTGAAAAACTATCAAGTTTGCTAGTGATCTTTGAAACCAGTGAGTTTCTAGTGAGCTTGCAAAAACCAGAGTATAAGTTTACTAGTGAGCTTGGAAACCAGTGAGTTGGTGGTGAGCTTGGGAAAATCATCAAGTTTGCTTGTGATCTTAGAAACAAGTGAGTTTCTGGTGAGCTTGAGAAAATTAGATTGTATTCCATTATATGAGATATAGTGGAACCCAAGGCACAAAGAAAGTATGTTGAGGGGAGAGTAGAGTAGAGAGGTTACCCGAATTACTATAAAAATCATGTTGTTCGTATGTGTTTCTTATATGTTTACTTTACTTTGCTTGCACTATATTGCTTCACCATTTATTTCATATTGCAAAGCACACAAGCATAAAAAGAGGAAAAATAATCTAACATGGGTTAAGTAACAAAGTTTTATAAATCCAATTCACTCCTCCCCTCTTTGGTTAATCCAACCTATGGGACCCAACAGATGACACCTTTGTGGTGGTGTTATTATGCCTCGGTGGCATGTATGTGGCACCTGTGGGGTGTGGTATACCTTGGTAGCATGGTTGCAGCACTTGTGAGGTGTGGATATGTCTGGATGGCATGGTATTTGATATTTGAGATGTTATGATTTGTAACTTGTGAGTATGATACACTTGATCTCCTTAGTAGATGTGGATGATGAAACTATGATCCTTGTGGAGCAATGAGGGTGGGTTGTGATAGAAGGTAGTGGGAGAACTGTCATAGACCTAGGGGGCTTCATGGTCGGGGATACAGGGAGGGACCAATTGTACATTAAATAGGGGAGAGGGGTGTGTCCATGTCCCTAATGGGTCTTGATGACGAGTATGTCTTAATAATGATGTCCTGATGATGAAAGTCTTGATGGTAAGGTTGTATATGAGTTCCAATTATGAGGATGACTTGATGAAGATGATGTATTTAGAGGATGTGTCTAATCTTGGTGAATTATGTTTTAATTCTAAGAACAAGTGTATTATGGGCATGGGAACATGTTGCATTGTCATGAAATTAAGCATGTCATGGATTTATACATGCCTTGGATTTGAGCATGTTATTTTACTAGATTATTTATCATTATTTTTTGTCTTGCCAACTTACTGAGTTTATCAGGACTCACTATGTTTTATTCATGGTTTTTAGTTGATAGGTAAGGCGATGGAGCCCGACTTGGGATTGGTGCTCATGATCAGGAATAGACTGAGACCTTCATGATGATTTGATGGATTTGGGGTTAGAACTCCATATTTGAATGCTATACCTAATGTATATGAATTTTATAATTTTGAAAGGATTAAAATTATGATATATGCATTGAGTTATGTATGAGATAATTATACTGACATATCATAGTGGTGGGATGTATGTGCATGGAAATCCCAGATGTGCAGGGATGGATTTTCTTACAGGTCTAGTTATGCCATTTGCCTTTGCATTGCGGCTTTTGATTCTGGGCATTGTGTGGGTGTGTAATATTGATTATGTTAGTGATGTATAAATGAGTGGAGGTATCATGTTATGTGAAAAATATTGTATAGGTATAAAAGCCTTATATTTCAGGGGAGACTCTATCAGATTTCTAGTAGAATCCTTCTTTGGAATATAATTATGTAGTGCCCTAAGATGGGGGTGTTACACTAATAAATGGTGGGATAGTTGCTTTTGGTAGCAATGACAAAGGCTTCATCAAGGGTATAGGTAAAATTTACAGTTTATTCAATGCATATATAGAAGATATATTATAGGTAGATGGACTCAAGCACAACTTACTAAGTATTAATTAGCCAATTATGTGACAAAGGTCACAAATTTGAGTTTGAATCATCTACATGTAATGTATTCAATGTAGATGATAGTCTATTATTCAGTGTAAAGAGGCATGAAAAAAAATATATATATCTAGTTCATCTAGATGAAATTATAGGAAAATTCCTAATTGTTGTTAATGATGACCCATCATTGTGACACAAAAAATGGGACACATCAATTTGTCCAATATCAAATCTTTGTAGAAGAAAAATCTTGTAAATGGTCTATTCAATCTGAAATATGACAAGAATCAAACCTATAAAGCTTGTTAAATGTCAAAACAAACTAAAGCATCTTTTTCTCCTAAGAATGAAGTTTCCACATCTAGACCACTAGAGTTATTACACGTGGATTTATTTAGACCATTAGATATTATTACTCTTGGAGGGAAAAGATATGTGTATGTTATTGTAGATGACTACTTCAGATTCACATGGGTAATCCTATTAGTTAGCAAAGATGAAGCATTTTCTATATTCTCTATTTTTTCAAAGCTTGTCCAAAATGAGAAGCAACTTTCAATTATTTCAATCCAAAGTGATCATAGTGGTAAATTTGAAAACATAAATTTTGTTAACTATTGTGAGGAAAAAAGAATTCACCACAACTTCTCATCCCCTAGAACTCCTCAACAAAATGGACTTATGGAAAGAAATAATAGGACAATTTAGAAAATGGCAAGAACCATGTTGAATGAGAGTAAATTATCCAAAAAGTTATGGAGAGAAGCAGTTAGCATAGCTTGCCATGTGCTAAACCGAGTTACCATTAGAGCAATTTTGAAGAAAACTCCTTATGAACTTTGTGAAGGAAGAAAACCAAACATCTCATATTTTCATTCCTTTGGGTATCTGTGTTATGTGTTGAATAATGGGAAGGATAACCTTGGGAAGTTTGATCCAAAAAGTGATGAGGCTATCCTCCTTAGTTACTGTTCAAATAGTAGAGCATTTAGAGTTTTTAATAAGAAAACATAGATTGTAGAGTACTCAATACATGTTAAGTTTGGTGAAACTAGTTTAACCCCAAGAAAAAAGTTTGATAGTGAAGTAGATGAAGTCATAAAGAGAGTGAAGAAGCTATAATTACAAAATCAAGGGGGGAGAAGGCACTTCAAGGCATGAAGATAAGCAAGATTCAGATAGTGAAGAGGAGGTAAGTGTAGGTAATGTTCCCTAACAACCTCCTACTAATTTGAAGTTCATTAGTGCCTATCTTAGAGATCAAGTCATAGGTGATATCTATAATGGGGTTAGGACAAGACAATCCATGTAAAACATTTGTGGTCATTATGCCCTTATCTCTAACATAGAGCCCACTAGCATTAATCAAGCTCTAAATAATGAAAACTGTATCATAGCTGTGTAAGAAGAGCTAAACCAATTTGAAAGAAATGAAGTGTGGGAATTGGTTCCAAGACCTAAAAATACTACTATAATTGGAACGAAGTGGGCTTTTAGAAATAAACTTGATGAAAGTGGCCTATTGTCAAAAATAAGGTGAGGTTGGTTGTTAGGGTATTCCCAAGAAGAGAGAATTGATTTTGAAGAATCCTATGAACCCGTAGTAAGATTAGAAGCTATTAGGATGCTACTTGCATTTGTATCCTATAGGATCTTCAGACTATTTCAAATAGATGTAAAAAGTGCATTCCCAAATGGGTATCTAAATGGGGAGGTATATGTAGAGCAACCTCTCGATTTTGAATGTGATGATCAACCTGACTATGTATACAAACTCACCAAAGCACTGTAGGCAAGCTCCAAGAGCATAGTATAAAAGGTTGAGTAAATTTCAGAGTGATCATCATTTCAAGAGAGGAAAAGTTGATACTACATTATTCATAAAAATTGTTGGCATGGATATCTTGATAGTTCAAGTTTATATAGATGATATTATATTCGGTGCTACTGATGAAATTCTATGTCAAGATTTTTCAAGAATTATGTGAGCTGAATTTGAAAGCATGATGGGCAAGCTGAATTACCTCCTTGGATTACAAATCAAGAAAAATGATGATGAAAACTACATTTGTCAATCCAAGTATACAAGAGACATGCTTAAGAAATTCAAGATGGAGGAAGTGAAGGCTGCAAACACTCCAATGAGCACTTCAACAAGACTAGATAAGAAGAAGAAAGGTAAACTTGTAGATCAAAAGTTATATTATAGTATGATTGGTTCACTTCTTTACTTGACTAAATTTAGGCTTGATATTCTATTTAGTATATGCTTATGTACTAGATTTTAGTTTAGTCCAAGAGAGTCGCACCTAATTGTAGTTAAGCAAATCTTTAAGTATTTAGTTGATGCACCAAGTCTTAGGCTTTGTTATCCAAAAGGAACTGGGTTTTAATTGGTTGGATATTCAGATGCTGACTTTGGAGGATACAAAGTTGATAGGAGAAGCACTAGTGAAATATGTTAGTTTCTAGGAAATAGTTTAGTTTCATGGTTTTCTAGGAAGTAAACTAGTATTGCCCTCTCTATTGAAGAAGCTGATTATATAGCTACTAGAAGTTGTTGTACACAATTGCTTTAGATGAAACAACAACTTTTGGATTGTGATTAGATTTATAGGGATATACTTATAAGGTGTAATAATACAAGCGCCATTTGCTTAACCAAAAATCCTATTTTGGATTCTTGTACCAAGCATATAGAGATTAGGCATCATTTTATTTAAGATTATGTAGAAAAGCATGATATATGATTGTAATATGTGCCTATGAATGCTCAACTTGCTGATATTTTTACAAAGCCATTGCCATTAGAAAATTTTTGTAATACAAGGAGAGAATTAGGAATGACTAATGTAAATGCATAAGATCCATGACTTTATAATTATGATTTTAAATGTTGTGTTACATAGAATAAAATTAAGCTAAAAAATCATTAAAGTCCATAGGCATAGGTTAAGCCAGTTTGGGAAACTTCATAGTTTAAGAATAGGAATTCCAATCCTAGCAGGCCTTATGTAATAATTCTTTTTAGTTTGATTCCATAGATCATTTTAGAGGTAGTTCTAGACACACCTTCAAAAGTTATGAAACCTCACTTCATAACATTTGAAGCTCTTTCAAAATTCCATTTCAAACATACATCTTTTTCATCTGAAATAATTGCTTTAAACTGACTGAATTTCTGCTTAATGTCCAAAACTCTTTATATCATACGAAATGCCACAATCCTTATTTCATATAGTCTGAAACTCATCTTATCATCCAAAATCTCTATTCTTTTTCTCATATAGACCAAACACTTCATATTCTGTGTCTGGATTCCATTTCCAAGTCTACAACCTCATTTTCTTGCTGAAATTGAATTCACATTTGTTGGAAACCTAGTCATTCTCCTATTTTCAGCAAATACCTATTTATCATCCTTGAACTTTTACCATGTAACATCATTATCTTCCCATGCCTAGCCTATATTATACCTACCCCAAACCTATATATTTCTATGGCCAAAGCAAAAGGAGAAATTATGTCTGTGAGATGCAAATCCAAAAGCAGAGAGAGAAAAAGTAGAAAATTGGATGACTTCAGTCCATCAAAAAAGTATTAGAATGAGTAATGAAGCAATATTCTTAGAATGTTTTAGTATTGGATTTGGAGAAAATGAGATTTATCTTTTCATAAGCCCCTTGGCCTTAATTCCAATTCAACCATTTCTGGAGGCAAATGAAGAAAAGGAAGAAGAGAGCACAACAAGAACAACAATCACCTCTTTCTTTTTCTTTTCATCATCCCAACCCCTCTTTCCCCTCACCTTCCCATACATCATCCAAAAGTAATGGCTCCACCCACCTTTAGATTTCTTCAAAGGATCATAATTGGGCTTCCCTACACTCCCTAGTTTACTGCATGTTTATACTAAGATGCGTATATCTTATGTAACTCTATTTGTACTTAAATACAATTCAATGTAGTGAACTTTTTATGTCTTGCAACTATAGTTTCTGTGCAATATGCATTTTTAATTTTCTTTTCCCTCTATGCCTTTTTTGATAATGATAAAAGGGGGAGAGATAGTTTAAATTAAGAAAAAGAGAGATATAGAAGGGGAGAGATAATTAAGAGAAAAATTTAAGATTAAGGGGGTGAAAGAATTAAAATTAAACACAATAAGTCAGGGGGGATTTCATTAGCATACTTACAAATTGCATTAATTTAATCAAGTTTTGTCATCATCGAAAAGTGGAAGATTGTTAGTTAAATGTGCATAGTTTTAATGACAAACAAAACTTGATTAAGTTTATCACTAATGAAAGTCTATCAAGATCCCAAATGTGAAAATAGGTTCAGACCGGATGTCACACCCCACCTAGGGGCCTATGCATTTTAATATCACCCTATGATTTTTTCATTTTTTTAAGAGAAATATTCTACCACAAATCTAGCAGAATCTATGCCGAAATATAAGGCTATATACCTATGCAATTATTTATCATATAAAACTATAATTTCAATAACTATAAAGCAATGACAGACACCCACACCCATAAAACACACCCATAGTTTCCTAGAACCGTAATCGCATTATGATGGCAATAGACATAACTAGAATTATACAAATCCATCCATAATATCATGAATAGTTATCACTATAACATCCCAATATATCTCATTATACATCATTGGAAATCTTTTAAATACAATTATACAAATACATTATGAGATTACAATCCCAATTCATCATACCACAAGAAGGGCATCTTCAAATTTGCTCACAAGTCCCAACCTTTCGTTGGGCTCATTTGCCCGACCTGCCATCTGAAAATTAAAATAAAGGCGTAAGTCCGAGCAAACTCAGTAAGTAGGCTAAATAGAAAACAATGATCAATCTAATAACATAATTCAAACAAACAAGGCAATTGATACATGATTGTGTAATCATACCATAAGGCTAAGTCCTCATTATTCTAATATAACGTTCTACGCATTTTTATCATATTTACATATCACAAATCAAGCATAGTATATCAAGGATCCTGATGAGAATGCAAAATGTCATATTTTATTCTCCTAATACTTCATCTTTTGCACCTATTTGATTCCTAAATATAC
>JAYJMB010025038.1:0-39222 GCA_036873735.1 Pouteria campechiana
TGCATATGGTGTGTACCTTAACCATGCTAGATAATCAATGTGATTTGTAATATTGGTGATCAAGCAATATATCAAACTCAATGAAAGCAAATAACTCAATGAATGAAAACAATTAATTTGCATTAAAGAGCCAACATTTCCAAATAACAAAATGTATCAGAGAGGGTTACATCTTTACCCTAGAAATAAAGATTTAGTGCATAGTTAAAAAGGAAATAACTCCCTCCATGAAGCTTAGCATAATGCAGGCCATCTTCTTCTTCCTCCTGCTTCTTTGAAAACTCTCCTTTCCTCTCCAAAAATCCCCCAAAGCTGCGTCCCAAGGGACCCTAAAACCAACCCTAAATGAATGTAAAGATATGCCCCTAAAAACCTCTGAGATTGCCTTAAAAACCATGGGATAAGGAAGTTGAAAAAATACAGCATCGATGTCGTAGTGTGATGAGTGAATTTCAGTTACTTATATTTGTATTTTCAAGCATAATTCCATACAATCTTTAATTAATTTGATGCCAATGTCACATATTTTTATTGTGTGTTTAGGTTAGTGGAAGAGTGGAGACAAGGAGAGAATGCAAGCAAATATGGAGCAACAAAGCAATGACAAAAGGCAAACACAGCAGCAAGGGAGCAGAGTTGAAGCAGCAAAGGAGCGGGATGATCGGTGTAGTGGCACCGCTAGCGCTAGTGGCTGATCAAATTGCATAATTAATAATTTTTTATCATTTTTTATCATGCAAAAAAGCTATGTCTTTAAGCCTTATTTTTAATAGTTTTTAAGAGTTTTCCCAGGGGAGTCTAGGGTTTTCTTGGCGGATACTCTAAGGAGATTTTGAGGAGCAAAGAAGAAGATTCAAGGAGAGCAAAGGCGAATTGTAGTATGATGATCTTAATGAAGAGAGTATCTTTTATTTTCTTCATGAACTAATTCCTTTTTTCTATGGTGGAGATGTAGCCCTTTTTGATGATCTTTGTTATTTAGATTATTGATTATTTAATGCACATCTATATTTTTATTCAAGGGTTTTATTTCAATCTTTTGATTTATGTGATTGCTTGATCACCAATTTCATAAATCTTATTGATTGTTTATGCATGGTTAAGGCGCACACCTAACGCACAACCATGAGCTTCCTTGAATGAGAAAAGTAGAAGGTTAAGGCATACACATAATGTACAACCATTCTAGTTGGTTCATAGTTCTTGATCATAATGGGTTTTCACCTCAATTATGCTACACACCATAGGTAATTGGAACAAGTGAAAGTGCTTGATTTAAACCTGCACACCAAACAGTAATAGTCATATCATAGAAAGAATGAACCCAAGCAAGTATTGAATCCAATATCCAAATAGTAAGGGGAGTCATTAAGTGGTGAAATCTAAATCTTAGACCTTTACCACTTGCAATCTATCCTATATCATTCTATAGCCCTAGATTTCTAATTATCTTTTTAGTTTATTATTCTTATTAGTTTAAATCAACAATCCATCTTTTGAAAGTTAGTTTTAGGTTTTAACTTAATTTAATTAAATCAGTTTGTTGTTCTCTGTGGGATCGATCCTTGCTTACACACACTATACTACTATACACTTGTGCACTTGCTAGGTATTATAATTTGAACCATCATGGCATGAAATCTTCTACTCCACCAAAATGTGCATTACCAAGTGTTTGACGTCCCATCATGGATTTTTCTTTCCAAACTTAATGCCTTTGTTGATCTTTTGCAAGTTGTCTTCCTTTCCAACTTTGAGCTTCATATTTCTTTAGTTTTATCTTCTCTTCCTATCTTCAATTCACTTAGGGAAATCAATATTTTCATGTTAAATTCATCTAAATCTATCAAAGATTCACAAATAATTAAGCTTAAACATGCATGAAACAAGCGAATGAAATTCACTTATTAGAAACAATGCCACCTTCCAATTGAGTTAGAACACAAGGCTTATTAGGCTATCAAGAGTTTCAACATGAATATAGATGAAAGTGGAGAACACAGGAAGTTGCAACTACAAAAGTTAGAGGAAATTCACAATGATGCCTAAGAGAGTGCAAGGATTTACAAGGAAAAGATGAAGGCTTTTCATGATAATATGATCTCTAGGAAGGAGTTTAAAGTTGGTCAAAAAGTCCTTCTATACTATTCATGGCTTTGTTTATTTTTGGGTAAGTTATGTTCTCATTGGATTGGACCTTTTGTTATTACTAGTGTTTTTCCTCATTATGCAGTTGAAATTCAAAGTTTAGCGACTTTGAATGTGTTCAAGGTGAATGGTCATAGACTTATGCCTTTCTATGAAGGTTTACATGTAGAGAATGTGGCAAAATTTGACCTTGAGAATCCTGTTTATATTGATGAAGGAAGAAGCATTGCGTCGAGCCAACAACATTAAACAAAAGCATTGTTTGGAAGGCAACCCAAGGAAAGTTTATTTTTTTATTATTTTCTTCTTATTTTTGTAGTTATATTTTGGTTATTTTTGACTTTTCTTTACATGTCACCTTACATTGGGGACAATGTAAGTTTTAAGTGTGGGGGATGGGATTTAGGTTGAGTTTTAATTTTGTAAAAAAATAAAATAAAAAGAACAAGAGAGTTTTGCTCTTTGTTTTTGTGGTTTTCAACGATTTTTAGTTGTGTATGCCATAAGCAAGATTCAATTAAGCTTGAAAAATTCATAACATGATTGAATAAGTAATCTTCTAATTTAGAATTAATTAGTCTAGTTATTTTCCTTAAGATTGGTAGTAACTAAATTTAGTAGACAAAAGCTATGAAAATTTGAACCTTTAGAATGACACATCCATATCAATCTCATTATTTTCTTTCATGAGAGATATTCTTCTATAGATTTATCTCTCTAGAACTTTCCTCTATTCTCTTTGAGGTCACATTGACACATGCATGCATTAACATGATTAAGGCCCTCTTTGTTATAAGTTACATTAGCTAAATAGCCTACCTTGTAATTAATGTTTCCCTTTGTTGAACCTGTTTGAGCTTTATAGACATCTGTTGTTTATTTTGAAGCCACATTACAAGCTTAAAACCTATAAAATAATGTCTTTACCCAAGCCATAAAGCTAGTGGAGCATATTTCATCATTATGATATGTATGGGTGTGTAAGAAATAAGTGTGGGGGTATCTGGATTTGTGGTATGACTATGATTAGTGAAATGGAGCATGTTTTTTATTCTCAATTTGTGAGTTCCTTTGTTAATATTTTTATTGTTCAGAAAACAAGAGAGAGAAGTGATGGAGGAAATTGTTTTTAATATTAAAAACTATCCATGTTCATAATTCCTCCAAAAATTCCAAGGGGTCTATTTATATGTAATATATACAAAGGTGGAACTTGATGCAAAAGATTGATCTCTGCTACAAATGAAAAATGTTCCTTTGAATGATCTCTTTTTCAATGTAGGAGTTTTACATGGTTTAAATGCTTTAAAGCTAAATTGTAGAAGCTACTAAATGAAATGATTGGTTTTATATGTCTTATATATTGGAGCTTGAGTTGATTCATTTTTGATTTAGTAGTTTTGATGGCCTTTGAGATGCATTCCTAAATATTTCCCACCTTGATCTAAAGCCCATTACAACCCTTGAAAAGTCATTATGATTTATATTATGCATGCAGTCCTAGTGGTGGAGAATGAGAAGATATGCAAGCCTATGGTAGATCATTTCCATTGGAATGAATTTGAGCAAAACACTTATCCTTCAAACACATGAGAGTCAAGTGTTTATTTTTGTGAGGATCTACATATTTAAAATATTCCATTTTTGATTGAAAATGCTTACTAAGTAATTGTAAGTTGTTTAAGAAAGTTTGTTCATAATATGTTATAAGTGTTGAAGAGTTTGCTTATTCTTTGTTGATAGCATTGCAACCTTGGCTTTTTTGGGAGAGTGAATTTGAGTTTTGCCTGAGGACAAGTAAAAGTTAAGTGTAGGGGAATTAGATGAGAATGTAAAATGTTTTGTTGGTCACAAAGCTTAGGAAAATACCCAAGAAGGGACGGGTGAATTGGGTACTTCAAAATTTACCAAACCCTTTAGAATTAAATGTCTCCCTAGTAACCAATCCAATCACTCAATCAATTCACAATTAAATAAGATATAAAATTTTTTATAGTGGTTTGAGTTAACACTCTATTTTTTCAAGAACACTCTCCTTTTAGTATCTCACTATCACAAATGGCAAAAATACAATCAGTAATGCCTACACTCTTCTAGATTGTAGCCCTAGGGGGCATGACTACAGTGCTCACAATACTCTTCTGGATTCTAGCTCTATGGGCTGTAAACATAGTACTCCCAGCACTCTTCTAGATTCTAGCTCTAGGGGGCATAAATAAATAGCTCTTATCTTCACTCAGACAATTATAACTCTTCTTGTTCCAGCCTCAACTACCGGCTCAAGGAATATTAAAATGAATGAAAATTAAAAGTTAAAGCACTTATACAGACACTTCATAATAAGCATAGGGGAAGAATTCTGAAGATTAAATGCAAAAGTAAATGATCTTCTGAAAAGGTGGTTGGGAGATTTTAAAGAAAATTGAGAAAGGTTTGAATGCAGGGCTCATGACTCTTGAAAGATGTAGAAATTTTTTGGCTTAGCTTAGTAATTTCTCTCAAGAAGGGATTGAATTTTTTTCTCGATTGCTCTTCTCTTTTCTTTTGATCCATCAATGTTATATTTATAACTATCTTAAATTCCTATTGTTGGTGGTAGGTGAACTCCATTAATGATAAAAGACCATTCTGATTAGCACATTTAAATCCACTATCTTCTAATTAATTCTCTTTTGCTAGAATGTTAATAGCGCCTTGGAGAAGATGATTTCCTGATTCTTAATAAGTATCAGTTGAAGAGATGCTACAATGGCTAATACTTTCATCAATTTAGAAAAAGCCTCATTAATGTTGAATGAAGTTTGACGAATCAATTTGTCCATGGTGAGTAATAGATGAATCTAGTTATCATGGACAAATCATCTTTTCAATAGTTTAACTTTTACTTTCTCTATGGAAAGTGACAGGTGAATCCAGTTAGCGCGGATGAGTCATCTTTCCAGTAGTTCATTTTTTACTTTGTCCATTGAAAGTAACAGACGAATTATAGAGACGCAGATAAAGATAACTTCTCATATACCCAGACAAAGTAAGCTATTTGTCTATGGCTTACTTATATCAGATGAACTATTGTTTCGCATTTATATGAGTTGAAGAATGATCATTGGCTTAATAAGTTATTCATCTATAGCTTACTTATGATAGACAAAGTTTGTTATATTACTCATTGCTTTGCATTCGTCTGAGACAAACTTCACTTTAACAAATGAACAATGACTTAGTTGATTCCTTTTCATCTTGAGTTTTGTTCGTAGCTGCACTTAATCTCTGGCACTGCATTTGTTCAGAGTACCCATCTATTTGGATAGATAGATTGATGGCTTGAATATATTCTAATTCTTCTTTGTGTTCTTTTGTCTATAAGACTTGCAACTTGATTCTGCATACTAAATGCTTGACAATAGTCATTAGTACATAATCTTTAATTAAGTTTTGTTTGTCATTAAAACCACGCATTTATACTAACAATATCATATTTTACTTCCTTATTTGGTCCCCGAATATACTCAGTATTCTTGTATTTTGATTTAGGATACAAATGGAGTTGTTTAGTGTAAAATGAAGTTAATTAGGTTATTTTAGACAACTTTGACATTGCTTCATAATCCGGGCATAACTCTGTCATCCAACCTCCAATTGATATTATTCAAGATGCTACAGAACGACAAGAAATTTTTTTGTCATGCTTTGAGTTTTAAAAGATACTAGATAAAGGTCAAAATTGGGCTTGAAGTTGCTATACCTACATTGTTGACGTTTTGGAATGTTCCTTAGCCTACAATTCTAATATGCAGATTTGATGCAATTTATTTTCTAAAGTTCCTAGATCTGGTGCACAAAAATTATAATTGAAATCACTACTTTCCTAATTTTAAGACTTTATGTTATTTTATTTTTAATGTTTTCCTTAATTATTTAGATTTGAATATTGTTATTTTAGGATAATATTTACCATATTTTTAGGAGATTTTGTAAACTTCTAGTAGGGGAATAAATGTATATAAAGATAAGAGGAATCATGGGACTTAGAGGACATAAACATGCCTCTCTCTCTCTCTCCTCTCTTCTATAACTTATCCTTTGAGTTTTCATCATGGCCCTACGTGGCTAAATTTTTATAATTGGTTAAAGGAAATGGTAGCCTAAAAATCTATAAAACTATGAGATGTAATTTATTTTAATTGTTCAATTTATGCTTTGAGTATCGAATGTTCTTCTGTGTTTATTTTCATGATTGTCTCATTTAATTACTAGGAAGCCTACTAGTTTATTATTCACTATAATCTACTACTAGATTAGGTATCAAATCTATAATGGTTTGATCTCTCTAATTTGTGAAGCAACTAAGATGTAATGATTTGTTGAGTCAGAAATTATTAAATCTTAGGAAGAATGCTTGACTAAATTAAATTTAACCACTTGTGCTTGTGTTGTTTAACTTCATTAATCTCTTTAATTCTTAAGGCTGCTACTAGATTAAACCTTTAGAACTTGTCTTGGGTTGTTTAGTAGTTAAGGTTAATTAGATCACTTTTTCTAATTAATTGGGACTAAGGGGAGATAGGAAAAATAGTTCCAATGGTGAATATTCAACATGTGAATTGATTTATACTTGCATTAATGATCAATTATAAAATTCTAATGGTAGATGTTGACTTGGACAAGGTTTTGTTCTTTTAATTGATTTTGATATTAAAATTGAATAGTTCTTAGTTTTTTTTCTTAAAATTATTTTTGTTATACTAAAATTCTCCATCCTTTTTCACATAGCAAAAAACTAGGCTAGATTCTCTTTATGGGAACGATCCTTACTTGCACTACTATGTGTATTTTTAGGAGTATAGGTTTTATCTTTGGTTACCTGCAACAGCATAACAGAGCACTAAGGACTGGCCTCCTAATGATGCCATTATAGGCTAAGGGAATTTTTACCATTAGAAAATTAGTGGTCATTGAAGCCGCATTCGAGTAATCTCCCATAGTTAGCTTGGTGGTAAATAATCCTTTAACCATAATTGTAGAACCATTAAGCTAATCAATGACTCCTATATAGGCTTTAGTGCTTCTTAAAGTAAGTTCATGCTCTAGAAGGCATCCCAAGTAAGCAATTTAGTAAAGTTTATCATGTCCACCAATAACTGACCAACTTTGAAGTTGTCAATGATTGCATTAATAATTAATGTGTCATCATGCGAGGTGAATACTCCTTCAAAGTCATAATTCAAGAAAGTATGAGGAACTCATCCTTTGCCACTTATTCATGGGTTATAGTTCGTCGATTTTTCTTGCATAGGATTTTCTCCTATTGGAAGTGCTCCCCCTAGCTACCATTCTACCATATATTGTTAGTGTGATTCTTAGCAATGGTTATCAGGCCTTGGGACCTCTTCGTATGCCTTCATTCTATCCATGGACATGTTCTTAAGGCACTACTTCCATTGCTTTGTTCCCTTTATTGACATACTTTTCCAACTCAGCACGATACTGCTGAATTAATTTTTCAATAGCTTCTCTTAGGTGGCGGAACTCCTATGTGTTATGGCCCTTGTCTTTGTGATAAAGACAATATTTATCTATGTTCTTTCATCTAAGCCATCGCTTGGTCTTACTATGAACCCAGAGAAGATTTGCATATTTTATTTCCATGAAGATTTGTTTCATGGACTTATTTAGGGGAATGAAGTCCTCTCTGATCCTATTGGTGTCTTCCGACCTCTTTTACTTCTTATGTGGGGTGAAATCTTCATATTACCCCCTAAGAGAGAACATATTCTCTTTTGCTAATCTTTAGTCTTCTTTGACTATGATGTATTTACTTACCCCATCCATAAATTCGATAAAATTTTACATGTGGGAAGTTATCATAGACATGCGAAGCTCCCCCAAACAAAATACTTGCCTTACTGCTGCAATTGCAAGCCCAAGGATAAGATCTAGGATTTCCATGGGTGCATCTTTGAAGTGGTGCATGTAATCTGGCATATTCTCATTCGACCATTCTTTGATGGTGAATAAGTACTATGCATCTTTTAGTGGCACCACGGCTCTAGTGAAGTAGGAGTTAAATATGCATCTTAACTCTTCACATCTATGGATTGAATTAGTAGGCAATCTTTAGAACTAGAAGGTAACCCTCTTTATTAGGGTAGATGGGAAAACTAGGAACTTGACTTTTCATCCTACACCTATAAGTGTTGAGTTCAAAAATCTGGTTTTGATGATTAGCAAAACTTGTTTAATGACTTGAATGAAGCTAAGGACATGTTGCTGAGATTTCTAAATTTAGAAGAATCTTTCAAGGGACATACAAATGTTCAGTGGGACATTCAAAGGCTTTAGAGGAAGCTTTAGAATTTCAAAAGTGGTGTCTAGAAGTTTTATAGAGGAAGTATTCTGAATTTGGAGAGAAGTTTCAGAGGAAGAAGAAGCTTTAGAGTACAGTTCAATAGAAACTTTAGAAAAATGAAGAAAACATTTTAGGAGAAGTGTTCAATGCTTTAGAGGAATGTTTAGAAGGAAGCAAAAGCTTTAGAGGAACATTCAGAAGGAAGAAGAAGTTTCAAGGACACATTCAAAGTTTAGAGAGAGCTTCAAAGGCTCACAGATTAAAATAATGCATTCTGAGTTTTCAGAGGAAGCTTCAAAGATCGCACCCCAACCTTCAAAAGTTCTAAAAATGTTGTCGTTAGTAATGGTTGGGACCATCAAATCTTTAGATGAAAGAAGACTAACATTAGAGGTTTGAAAGCAAAGTTGCAATGGTAAATCTAACCTTCAGGGTCTGAAGCCAACTCCAAAGTCATAAATAAGCAACATTTTTTTAAGTGTTTAATAAAACATTTTAATGGTCTAAAACTTAAAAAAATGTTTGTAACTGCTAGAATGAGTTCAGAACTTATAAATAGAAGTTCCAAAGAAGAAGAAACATACTCTTGAGTATATTTTATAAGAATCAATTAAAGATACTCAAGTCTCTGACATGCATTCACTCCAAAATGCTTCAATAATTCAGAGAACTGAAAGCCATATCTTTCACATTTTAGATGAGAAAGAAAGCATTACAAAGCTTATTATTTATCTTACATTTGAGCTTAACTCTATGTGCACTTAGGCCTAGATAGAGGTAGATTCTTGTACACATTATATTTGGAAGAAAGGGGGAGTTATTGGTAACCTCCGGAAACTAGAGTATATGAGTTTGTTGGTGAACTTAGAGGAAAACTAACATTGTATGAGTTACTAGTGAGCTCTGGAGAAACCAAATTGTATGAGTTATTGGTGATTTTGGGAAACCAATGTGTATGATTTCTTGGTGTTCTCTGAAAACCAAGGAAAGTGTGATTCCACATGGTTTAATGGAACCCAAGGTTGGGGATACCTAGGAAAGGGGAGTAGTTGCCAAGGAGGCCTAAACCATTATAATCTATGGGTACATATTATTTTTGTGCTTGTGTACTTCCGTTGCTATCTATTTTCTACACTTGCACATTCCACCTATCTTCCCCATCTCACTTGACCTCTTATTTTGCCATACAACCTACCTTTGGGATGCAACAATCAAATATATAAGCATGTTAAAGTGTTAGACATGATCCCTTAGATCCGCTATACCATCATATCATGTGAAGTTTGGCATTCAAATTGATTGAATTTCATTAGTGAAAGGATAATTGGATGATGTATAGGCTTCATGCTTGGTTTGTGCTATCTCTAACTTGCCAATCCTCCGTTTGGGTGTGTAGGCATCATGATGGTGACTTGCCTCCCATGGGGACCAGCTTATCGCCTCTCTCTTATCTTGACCATTTAAATGAGATTCTTGGAGGCAATCCCTTGGGACCCTTGCTATGATATAATCTTTTGCCATTTGATTGTTTTTGTTCATGTGGGGACTTTCTTTTTTATTTTGGTTTTTGTTTCATCCTGATCCTTGAATCTAAATATGTTGTTTACTATTCGTGCTTGCAGATGGGTTCTAATAAACGTAGTGTACTCGAGCAAACTTCATAGAAGCGAATAGATCTTGGGGATTCACCAATTTGTTCAACAAACTTTGGCAAGATTCCTACTCAAATTGCATTCCAAAGCTACAACTTGAGTGACATTTTTAATGCTTAATGTTGAAGCCAGTTGTGAGGTAACTAGCACTATTGGCAAAATGACTTCCATTGGTCCCGTACTATGGCTTGAGCAAATAGAGTTAACAAAAATGTGTCAAATGCCCCTAAATATTAAATCACTTAGACAAAATGAAAGACATAAAAATTATAGTAGTTCAACAAATCTTACCTACTCCACTATCCAAGTGAAATTTCTTAACTTGTATTCATTAGTCAATTTAATCCCAAAGTTTCAAGTAGTATAGATTCTTTGTTCTCTGAATCTACAACTCCAGATGGTTGTACAATTGAATCACTTACACTCTCCTTGTAATGCTTCAAACTCTCTCTTAGTTTACACTCCCAACCAAGGTACAATCAATGCAACGAACTAAATGTCAAAGCATAACTTACAACTAATTTGAACAGGTGACTTCTGAGCTTCAACTAACTTCACAACCTACGATTCGATCATTATCACTTACAAGATAAAGTTTAATGATAATCTAATTTTCTAAACATCTAAGCCTTTTAGGTTCTATCTTTTTCACTTACTTAGATCCTTATTTTTCTTCAACTAATCTTCCATTTTATAGCCTAAAACTATTGGGAGATTTTCCCTCAAAGAGATTAAAGAAAAGTCAAAAAGGCATAAATACGAACATTACATAACTATTTGTAATGGATGAAACCATCAACATTTTCTTGAAATCCATGGACATTTTCCTTCACAAGAAATCCATTGAGGTTTAACTATGCCGATTTGCCCCTAACTGGTAATTAGTCAAAGTTCAACTTCACCGGTTTTAAATTAGTCGAGGTTCCAACTTCATTAGATTTAAATCCGTTGAGGCTCAACTATGCTGGATTTGTCCTTGACTTGTAATCAGTTGAGGTTTGCAATCTCATTCAATAGAAAATGTTGATGGATTATGAAATACGTTAATGTTTTAACTTGTCCTAAAATGAATCCTTTTTGAACAATCCATCCTTCACACTATTTATACTAATTTCTCCAATACAAACAATTCATTCAAACAACCACACTATTTAAGCATGCATTCACACTTCAAAACCAAACCAATCAATCACTCTTTTCAACCAAAACAATCAACCACACTTTGAATTCCCAATTTAGAATTCAATTAACATTCCATTCTTCAACTTGTCACTTGCATGTATAAATACTTAGTAATTTGTGACAAATTGAGTTAATCAAATCATGCAAATATTAGATAACATTTTATTCCAAATTCTCAACACATCAAGTTATCCAAGGTTGTTCATCATCAAAATATAAAATAAAAGTCAAACAATTCTCTACCTTTTTTATGATGACAAAACTGACAAAACCAAAAGTGGATTAACTTAAGATGACAATTCTCCCCTTGTAATCTACATTATCTCCCCCATTTTGTCAAAAGCAAAAAGACAAAGAAATACCTGAGGAACATACATATGTGCACAATAAAGAAATGATACCAATATGCAGAATAAATAAATGACAATATGAAAGGTCAAAGTCATAAGTATGTTAGTTTAAAAAGTATTTAAAATATAAACAAATTTCACTTAAATGTTAGATGAAAGTGAGACAAGTTAATAATCAATTCTTAAAACTTAAAAGAAAGTCTTCTTTAGTTGATCTTCAATAGGGAGGAGTTAGCTTGTCATCTTGCTCATTGGATTGTGACTCATTTGTTGAACGACCTAGTGTGGAAGAATCATTGATTTGCTCTCTTATTTATGCCTGCAAATTAGGCTTCAATGTACTGAGACTAGCTGCTAACAATGCCTACAAAGTTAAAACATCAAGCATAGGAAAAGTAGTACTTTTAGTGGCAGGAGTAAAAAAAATGAAGTATGAATAGTTATAGTGGGGGCTGGAATGGTAGTAGTTGGAGTGGTTTGAGTATTAGATAAGGTTGCTGCTAATCATCTCCAACTTGACTAGTATGAGAAGTCTTCTCAGTCTTACCATGGGATCCCTTCTTTTCTTCCTAATCTTGATCTTCCCTCAGAACATTTTCAAGGATATCTTCTTCATCAACATCTCCAACCATGGGTTCTTTCACATTTTCTCCAAGTATTTCAAAAATCATCCTCCACACATTGTCATCACGCTTAATGTATCTCATCCTCCTTAAAGTCCCAATCTTGACCTCATCATAGCTAGAGGGACATGTAGGTATATCATCATTGAGATCAACATCATAGAACTTAAAGAATCTTGTAGGATACATTGCGTAGGGAAAATGACCATTTCCTCTGTTCCTTTGATTGAACATGTATTCTAACATAGCATCCACAAGATCATAATCTAAATTATAGATAATGCAATAAATTTGAACACATTTTGAATCACTTACTGCATCATGTCATCCATTGTTGGGAAATAAGCAGGGTGTTACAATGTGATGCACTAGCTTAAACTCCATAGAAGAAAACTCTTTATTTTTGAACCCTCCCTTCTTTGTAGATGATGAAACTTTCCCTATGAGATAGTCAACAGGTTCTAAGCTATCATATATTTTGTCAGAAGAAACATAGGAAATCTTGAGAATATTAGCAAATTCTTTAGCGATAATTTTTATCTCCTTTCTTTAGAGATAAGTAGTGAAAGCATACACTCCATCTTCACCTTCTACTTCTTGAAGATAAAAGCAGAAAAGCTTCACCAACTCGTCATAAATCATCAGTTTTTCATCCATGAAATCATATCTCCCAAAGTCTCTCTGCCACTTGACAAATTGAAATCCCTCTCTCTCTCTCAAAGAATGCATAACAAATGAACTTACCTTTGGCATAGTTCTTCTTAGAAAATTTTTAGTAGAACTCAGTATTATCCTTCTTAGACCTAAAGTTCCTGAGACTTGGATCTCTTGGAGTGGGTCTCTGAGGTATAGAAGTGGCTTTCCTTTGTTGTGGAGTAGCTTTCTTTGGAGTAAATCTTCTTGGTACTAGAATGGTATTTTTGGAAGTAGCTTTTGTTGTTTTTGTGGGTAGTGGAGAGGGTGTGGTCTTGGCAGAAATCTTCTTCCCATGCTTTGGTTTGGGAGAAGTAACTAAGGAGGTGTGACTGTTGGAGTTTCAGTTTGTTGAGTATCAATTTGCTCTTCCTCAATCCCAATTGATTCTTGTTGAGGAGATTGTTTAGCTAGTATATTGTTGGGTTCTTGGATAAAGATCCCAACAATTCTTCTCTTTGTTTTGAGAGGAGTAGGACTAGGAATTGAGGCATCCTCCATCTTCCTTTTACCCTTCTCCTCATAGCTAGCTCTTTGTGGTTTCGAAACAACAACTTTCTTCTATGATGATTGGAAGAAGTAGTGAATTCAATAGGTTTAAAACAATGAAACATCAAGGCTAAAAGTAAATTCACAATAAGATAGGATGAACATGTTTAAAGAGTTGTCAACTTGTATCAATTAGAATGATATAATAGGGTAGATTCAAACTCAAAATGACTACTAGAACAAGGTGTGACCAAACGTTTCCAAAATAATTGTTGTATATTCTACATTGCATTAATGTTCAATCATGCTTTGCAATTAGCATCAATCTTGCAATCAACATGAAGAATTATTGCAATAATATCCATTTAAATGCAAAATTCAATGAAAATAGGATTTTCATCAATAAAATAGGGTCATTCATGAATAACATGATAGGATTCAAGAAAAATTTCAAGGATATCATCAACAAACACACAAAAGTCACTAAACATAGTAGGATTTCATGAGTTTATGAAATTGAAACCCTAAGACATTGAATCAAATAGAAAAACTATTCTCAAAATTGGGAATTTGAGATATTGAGTTCACGAGTTCAATTGGACAAAGTATCCCCATAAAAATTAATGTTTTGAACATGAAATAACAACAATAATTGTGGAGCTAAGCAAGAAATTACAGAATCCAATTGATGAACATGAAAGAAATCTAGAAATCATGAATTTTGAAACCCTAAGATCCCAAATTGTAGATTTCTTGAATCACAACAGGGGGCTTTTAAAGTATACCTTGAAATAATGATGATATTCAAGCATTCAAGAAGAATCAATAATTTTAAATAAGAAAAACATGGAATAGAATCAACAATGATCAAAATCATCTATTGCAAGCATTCAATTAGGAAAAATAAAGAATTTTTGAAGGATTCTTGATGAGAAATACATTACCATTATTTTGATGAAGGAATAGGAAGCAATAATACCCCAAAAGGTTCAATCGGCCAATGGAATGAAGAAAAACCATTGAGAAGTCGAACGGGTTTCTTTGGAGAAGATAACCAAGTTTTAAGAATAGATAAAGACCATCTCGCCAGAATTGCGCATATAAGTTATCTTGCTAACTTTGAATCTTTCGACATTTTAAATTCATTGATGTTTACAACCATTAACATTTTGACAATATGTTATTGTTGAATAATTGTATTTAAACTTTTTAAATTTCACACAAATATGTCTTTCATGATATGAATGAATGTTATGCATCATGTAGATGAATCAATAATGCCAAGTTCTCTCATAATATGCAAGAATCTATTATTGGGATTTTGTGAAAATGTCTGCCAACTAATCTTCAATAGGAATAAATTCACATGAAATATCTCTCAATTGAACATGATCCCTAATGAAATGATGCTTGATTTCAATGCATTTAGAATGTGAATGTAATACTGGAATTTTTGTCAAATTTATGGCACTTGTGAAGAAAATTCAAAATAACAATCACTTAATTGTTGTTTCATCCAAAGTATTTCAGCATAACAACTAGCTACCACTATATATTCAACTTCATTAGTTGATAATATAACTGTACTTTGTTTCCTAGAGTACCATGATACAAGAATACTCTTTAATAACTGATAAGTTCCACTAGTGCTTTTTCTATCTACCTCGTATCTAGCATAGGCAACATCATAATAGTCAACTAATTCAAATGATGAACATCTAGGATACTACAATTCCAATTATCATGTTTTCCACAATATATTTAAAAATTTGTTTAATAGTAGAATAATGTGATTCTTTTGGATTTACTAAAATTGAGCATACACACACAAAATAAAATTCTAAGCCTATTAGCAGTTAAATACAACAATGAACCAATCATGCTCCTATATAACCTTTAGTCAACCTCTTACCACTTTCATCCTTATCCATTTTGTTACTTGAACACATAAGAGTGGGCATGCATTTTAAAATTTTCATTTTAAACTTTTTAGCATTTCTTTCATGTATTTAGTTTGTGAAATTAAAATAACATCTTTTGTTTGCTTTACTTATAAACCTAGAAACAATATTAGTTCACCCATCATACCCATTTCAAATTCACTTTTCATCAAGTTTTGAAAGTCCTCGCAGTACTTTTCATTGGTAGATCCAAAGATGATTCATCCACATAGATTTGTGTAATGGGAATGTTTGAATGAATATGTTTAATGAATAAGGTTATATCAATTTTACCTCTTTGAAACTTTTTAGTAAGTAAAAACCCACTCAATCTCTCATACTAAGCTCTTGGAGCTTATTTAAGATGATATAATGCTTTTATGAATTTAAATGCATATCAAAATTGTTTAAAGGATGCAAAGGCAAATAACATTTTTATGGCCTCAAGTCTAGCAATAGGTACAAATGTCTCATCATAATCAATTCTCTCTTCTTGGAAATATCCTTGTACTAAGAAACATGCTTTGTTTCATACAACAATCCTTGATTTATCAACTTTATTTTGAAAGATCCATTATTGTTGATGACTGACTGATCATCTAGTTTTAGTACAAGAGTCCACACATTGTTACATTTGAACTAATCTAACTCTTCTTATATTGCTAAGATGTAGTTCTCATCTATAATGGCATCTTTCATTATTTGGGGTTCAACATAATATAAGAAATAAAAATTTCCATAAACATTTTAATGTGGGCCACAAGTTCTCACTTTGTGATATACATCTCCTATGAAATCTTCTAATGGGTGATATCTATGAGCATGTATTGACTACGATGGATCTAGTGTCTCACCTTCACTTTTCTATTTTCTTTGAATTTCAATCTTTTCATTAGGAATGTGTAATGGTTCAACTTTTGATGTTTCTTTTGATTCTTATTGAACTTCATTTGATGCTTCAAGGAAGTTAAATCTCTTATAGTCTTCATCTATAATGTCAACCTTTCTCAACCTAGAGTTAGTCTCAAAAAATTTTACATTGTTTGACTATTCTACCATGTATGCTCACTTATTGTAGACTTGGTATGCTTTGTTAGAAGAAGAATACCCTAGAAATATGACTTCATCACTTTTTCTATCAAACTTTCCAAGGTCATCTTTTTCATTTTTCAACACAAAGCATTTACAATCAAGGGAATTAAAATATACAATATTTGGCCTTCTACCCTTCCATAATTCGTATGGTGTTTTATTTAGAATTGGGCAAATGTAAACTTGATTAGTTATGTAACATGCAATGTTTATAGCCTCAACCCAAAACGTATGAGGAAGATAGGCATTAATCAACATTGTTCTTGCTATTTCAATCAAAACTCTATTCTTCCTCTCGACCAATCCATTTTTTTGTCAAGTTCTAGGTGCTAAAAAATTATGTAATATTTAAAATTTATCACAAAACTTAGTGAATTGACTATTGTCAAATTCTCTGCCATGATCACTTCAAATTGAAAGAATTTGTGATCCACTTTCATTCTAAATCTTCTAATGAAATTTCTTGAGAAGCTCAAAATAGACATGTTTTCACCTAGAAATAATACCTATGTATATCTTGAAAAGTCATCAATAATAACATACCTATACTATTTTTCAGCCAAGCTTTGGGTTTGTGCAGGTCCAAAACGGTCCATGTGCAATAACTCAGGAGGCTTTGAGGTGAAGACAACATTTTTCAATTTGAAAGAATTAATATGCTTCACATTAATTTTTATTTTTGGTAAACCTTTTACTAGATCTAAGTTTAGAAGCTTTTTAATCATGAACATATTGGCATATCCAAAACATTTGTGCTATAATACAGCCTCATTCTTTACTATAGATAACATTTTACATGATCTACACTAAGGTCCAAAGTATATACATTTCTATTTCGCTTTCTACAACACACGTTTTCCTAAATCATTGCTAATGGTATATTTATTACACTTAAACAGTACTTCAAATCCTTTGTCACATAACTGACTTATGCTTAGAAGGTTATGTTTAAGACCGTCTACATAATACACATTAACAATATCCATATTTGAAATACTTACAAAACCTATTCATCTGATTATACCTTGATTATTATCTCCAAAAGTTACTCTTCCTCTATGTTATAATGACAAACTTTTGAAGAACTGTTTGCTTCCAATTTTATGATGTGAGCATCCATTGTCAAGATATCGACTAGATTATATTTTTGAACCCAAGTAAACCTAAAAAAAAATACTCAAGTCTTTGGCACCCACATCTTGGATCTGTTTGTCAGGTTTGATAATAATTTTCTAAGCACCCAACTCAACTTTATTCCATCAATCATTTTATTGTGCAATGATAAGCAAAATGTCCAAATTTACTGCTAAAATGATAGTGTTATCTTTGAAAGTTGAAAGATTTCCTTTCGAAATTTGGATAAACAAAATGATTTATATGAGTTGAAAACTTAAACTTCAATTGCTTTAATTGAATTTTCAGAAGGTCATTTTCAAATTTTAATTAATAATACTCAAAAAAAGAACTCTATACTTAATTTGTATTCTCAAAATCTCTAATTTTTAGATTTGAAGTTCCTTTTTCAAATTTGCATATTTTTGAGTCACCATTTTGGACTCTCAAGAAGTATAGTGTGTTCTTGTTGCAATTCAAATAAAAATTCATCATGACCAGCTCCTCTAAAGCATTGCTTCCACATTCCTCATCATCATCTACCATTAGGCCAACATGGTGTTGGTCCCATGTAATAGATAGCTCAAGAGGGGAGGGGTGAATTGAGCATATAAAAATTATGGCCAAGTAAAAATCAATGAGCTAAGGAGAAGTAGTGATGCAACACATATGTGGTTTTCATATCTGTTCGTTCAGTCATTGTGTTTGCTTCACTTCCAGATTCAACTTCTCTTAGCAATACTTATTTCAGATAAGTAATTATGTGTGTAGTGATATGTGAAATGTGATGATGAGACAATTATATGCAAAGTAAAATAATCAAGCAAACAATATGCACAACAATTTTATAGTGGTTTGGGAACCCCATCCCTACATCTACTCTTCCAAGAGCACAAATTCATTTTGCCTTGGGTTCCAATATATTCCATATAATGGAAATACAAAAGTTCTCTTAACACTTCTTCTAGATTCTAGCTTTAGGAGGCGTAAACAATGTTCCCAACACTCTTCTGGATTCCAGCTCCAAGGGGCATAAACATAATGTTCCCAACATTTTTCTAGTTTCACAAGCTTACTAGGAAACTCACTAGTTTTGAAGATCACTAGCAAACTTGTTGGTTTTCCAAAGCTCACCATAAACTCATATAGCTAACTAACAACACTCATTTTTACACTTTACATTGCCTCTTTTACTAGGCTGATTTGTACATAGTTTAAGCTCATATAAAATGATATCTCATTGAATCATATTAGATATGAGTAATACAAATATATGATTAAGATTAAACTTTTAGGCTCATTATTTATCAGTGCAGTGGAGATTGATTATCAAGGAGGAAGCATAGTCTAATTGAGAGATGTTTTTCATTTAAGCTCTGTTCTTATTTTTCTTTCAACTTCCTCAACCTTTTTCATTGACACTGCACTACCTTTATATTGCTTCAGAAATTTCTGCCCGTTAGAGGTAGTTGGCTCTCTTTGAATGTTGAAGACCGTTTTGAATTTTCTCCCACTGAAAAGCTATCTTCTTGATAAAATCATTTGTAGTTGGAAAGCCTGCAGTGCTATCCTTGAAGAAGATGCCTTTTCGATTTTTGCAAACACTCTCCAATCAAACTATAGCAAAGGCCAAAACAGTCTAAATAGATGTAACAATATATCATTCATATCATCTATATTAAAATTTCATTTCTAGTATAATCAAAATCATATTCTCAAGCTAGCTTTAGTCCCATATTCTCAGGATCTAAATTATTATGCCTTTCATTTAATGAGTAAATAAAGTAATCTTAACTGACATCATGATTTCACCTAATCATGAGAAATGACAATTGCATAATATATCCTACAATCACAACATATGTCACTACAATAATGCCAAATAATGACATTACTTACTATTTCACAATCTTAACTATCTCATCTCATGTCATACCATCATCCTAATATGCCTCATTATCCATCCATCCCTGCACTACTCTCATCATCTATCATACAAATGGAATTACAATCATGTGGACAATACAAACCAATATATTTATACCATCACTAGCCTGCTATTAACAATGCCATGCTCGGGAGGTCACAACATAGTGGTCTAAACCACATATAAGTGGTAACCACTGTCAAATAGGGTGATCTGAACCATAAATGGCAACCACCATCAAATAGACTCAACTAGCTTACAATGGATGAAGAATTTTTTGCATGACTGACCCTTCCATTATTTTGGAAAGATGCTCATTAAGCCTGAAGGGACATGGTGTGCTATCATAGGCAACCAAATTTTGAACCGATACTCTAATTAAATTACTTATAGTAGTGTGAGTATGGGTCGATCCCACGAAGAGTATCTAGCCTAATCTTATGCTATGTGAACAAGAATTGGTGGGCGGGGGGGGGGGGGGGGGGTTTCAGTGTAATAAAAATTAAGGCTGTAAAATAAAACAAACAAATAAAAAACTTTGGACTTAGTCAACATCCATCATCAGAATGTCACAACTGATCATCAATACAAGCATAAATCAATTCACACTTTGAATATTCACCATTGGAACAAATTTTCCTATCTCTCCTTCAACATAGTTAATTAAAATACATGATCCAAGTAAACCTAATTATTAAACAACCTTAGACACGTGCTAATTGTTTAATCTAATAGTAGCTTTAAGATTTGTAGAGATTGGTGAATCTAAACAATACAAGCACATGCGATTCATTTAATCTAGTTAAATATTCTTCCTAAGATTTAATAATCGCTAACACAGTAAATTATTAAACCCTAGTTGCCTTGCAAACAAGAGTAATCAAACAATTATGGATTTTATGTTTAATCAAATAATATATTTTAATGAATAATAAACTAGTAGGCCTCCTAGTAATTAAAGACAACAATCATGAAAATAAGCGTAGAAGAATATTCAATGCTAAAAGCATAAATTGAACAATAAAAATAAATTAAATCTCATAGTATGTTGATTCTGAGGCTTCTGTCTCCTTAAACCAAGGATAAAATTTAGCCACAAAGGGCCATGAAAACACAAAAGAAAGAAAAGACAAGAGAGATGAATTCCCTACACCCAAAGAAAACCTCAAAAGTCCCCCTTTTCTTCCCTTGAAAAGTCTCAAAAATAAAAGTGGAAACTTACCCTCAAAAAACCTAACTTTTTAGCTTAAATACCTTGTAGATATGCAACACAAAAAATCCATAAAATTACTAGACCACCACTGGCGTTGGCGGTGTCACCTCGTTGTTTGACCGTGGTGGTGGTTGTGGGTCTTGGCACTAGTGGTGCCAACTTGCTATCTCCTCTTCAGCTTGCTTTTAGCTCCTTTGCATTAGTCTTCTTTTCCATCCTTTGGGCCTCATCTTTTCCTTCCATTTTCTCTTCTTTTTTCTCTTCAAAACTCTCATCAAATATGGCATCGCCAAAAATATCCTTGAAGTAACATTGAAGCTATCCAAAATTATCCAATTAGCTTTGTTTTGCTCCTAACAACTTTATCTGTGTCCTAAATCAAAATATAAGAATAGTGAATGAATTTAGGCATCAAATAACTATAAAAGACTAATTATTAAAGAAATAAAACATGACATTTTACATTCTCATCAATTTCCCCCACACTTAACTTTTGCTCGTCCTTGGGCAAAACTCAATTTCACTCTCCCAAAAAGAACATCAAGGTTGCAATTGTTATAAATAAAGAACAACCAAACTCTTCAAAACTCATAACATTTCATGAACAAATCATTCTTATACAACTTATAATTACTTATTAAGCATTTTCTTTTGAATATGGAATGAACTTAATACATAGACCCTCACAGTCATAAACACTCTTCTCTCATATGTTTGAGGGGTATATTTTTTGCTCAAATTCATTCCAATGAAGATGATCTATCATAAGCTTGCATATCTTCTCATTATCCATCACTGGGATCTCATGCACTACATGAACCATGAGGACTTTTCAAGGGTTGTAACGAGGTTTAAGGACAAGGTGGGAAATATTTGGGAATGTAGCTCAAAAGCACTTGAAACTAGTAAAGCATAAATAAATCAACTCAAGATCAAATATATAAGACATTTAAAATCAATCATTTCATTCAGGACCCTCTTTCCTTGTGTATTTGATGTATAAACAAACCCCTTTCTTGAATTTTTTGGAAGAATTATGAACATGAACAATTTCTTCTCTCAATTTTTTTTTTATATTGGAACTCATAAATTGAGAATAAAAACATGTTCCCTTTCACCAACCATAGTCATACCACAAATCCAAACACCCCCACACTTTATTTTTTGTACATCCATACATTACATAATGATGGCCTATGCTCCACTATTCTATGGCTTGGGTAAAGATATTATTTTTTTAGGTTTTAAACTTGTAACATAGGCTCACAATAAAAGTATATAAAGCTCGAAGAGGCTCATCAAGAAGAAAAATTAATCATAAGTTAGGTTATTTGGCTCATGTAGCTATAATAAAGAAGGCCTTAATCATGTTCATGCATACATGTATCAATGTGATCTCAAAGAGAATTAAGGCAAGTTCTAGAGAAAAAAATCCATGGGAGAATATCTCTTATGAAGAAAAAGAATGAGATTGATGTGGATGTGTCAGTCTAAAGGCTTAAAATCTCACTAGCTTTTGTCTATGAAATTTAGTCATCACCATTCTCAAGGAAAATAACTAAACTGAGTAATTACAAATTGGAAGATTACTTAATCAATCATGTTATAAAATTTTCAAGCTTAGTTGAATCTTGTTCATAACATCCTCAACATTAAATCATAAGAGATGACTAAAACAAAGGTAAAACTAACTCTCTCCTTAATTTTTTTAAATAAATGCAAAAATAAAAACAAAAACAACAAAACATGACTGAAACCTAAATCCTCTCCCCCACATGTAAAACTTACATTGTCCCTAGTGTAAGGTGAAATGCAAAGAAGAGACATAAACAACCAAAATAGGAATGTAGAAATAAGAAGAAAGTAAGTAAAAGAAACACACAAACTACCCTTAGGTTGCCTCCCAATTAATGCTTTTATTTATAGTCGTTAGCTTGACTCAATGCTTCCTCCTTCAATCAAAATAAATTGGCTTCTCAAAATCTAATTCTGCCTCATCTTCGGTTTGTATTCCTCCATAGAAAGGTTTAAGTCTATGACCATTCACCGTGAAAACTTTGAAAGTTGCCAAAATTTTAATTTCAACTGCATCGTAAGGAAAAACATTAGTAAAAACAAAAGGTCCATTCATTGCAAATTTCCTCTAACTCTTGTAGTTGCAACTTCCTATGCTCCCCACTTCCATCCATATTCATGTTTAAACTTTTGATGGCCCAATAAGCCTTGTGTTCTAATTTAACAGAAAGGTGACATGGTTTCCCAAACACTAACAGATAAGGTGACATGCCAATGGGTGTCTTATATGCTGTCTTGTATGCCCAAAAGGCATCATCCAAACACAAACTCCAATCATTTCTATTTGGATTAACTATCTTTTCAAGGATGGACTTAATCTCTCAATTTGATACTTCAGCTTATCCACTGGTTTGTGGATGATAAGCAGTTGACAGCCTATGGATCACATGATACTTTCTTAGCAAAGCTTCAATAGGTCGATTGCAAAAGTGAATGCCTCGATCACTTATAGAGCTCTTGGAATTCCAAACCTGGAGAATATGTTATACTTGATAAAATTTGTAACAACTTTGGAATCATTAGTCTTGGTGGCTTTAGCTTCCACCCAGTTCGAGACATAATCAATAGCAAGGTAAACATAACTGAAAGACACAGGGAACGATCCCATGAAATCAATGCCCCAAACATAAAAAATTTCACAAAATAGCATAGGGTTTTGTGGCATCTCATTCCTTTGGGAAATATTACTTGTCTTTTGACATTGACCACACAAGTTATAAAAAGGATACGAATCTCAAAATAAAGTCGGTGAATAAAATCCACACTAACACTTTTCTCGCTGTCCTCTTGGCTCCAAAGTGACCTCCACAAGCATAAGAATGACAAAAGGTGAGTATAGAATGATATTCATTTTTAGGAACAGACCTTCTTATCACTTGATCTGCACAATGCTTCCATAAGTATGGGTCATCCCACATATAATATTTTGCATTACTCTTGATCTTATCTCTTTGATTTTTACACAAAATAAGAGATAAAGTATTAGTGACCAAATAATTTACTATATTCGCGTACCAAGGTAGTGTCTCACTCATGGAGAATAATTGCTCATCAAAAAATATTTCTTGTAGATGAAGTTCATACTCCACATGAACTAGATTACTCAAATCACCCGTAACATGATTTCCTATCCCTCTTTAGTCTTTGATCTCCAAGTAAAATTCATTCAAGAGAAGTATCGACCTTATTGACCTTGGTTTTGCTTCCTTCTTCATCATCAGATAACAAAGAGCTACATGATTAGAATAAATAATGACTTTAGTGCCAAGCAAATAAGATTGAAATTTTTCTAAAGTAAAGACAATAGTTAGAAGTTCTTTCTCAATGGTAGAATAATTTCTCTGAGCATCGTTCAAAGTTTTTGAATCATAATAAATGGCATGAGATTCTTTCCTAATTCTTTGATCTAAAATAGCGCCTACTACATAATCACTTGCATCACACATTATCTCAAAGGGGACATTCCAATCAGGGGGTTCAATAACTAGGGTTGCAGTTAGCAGTTCCTGTAGCTTGTTTACATGTCTCATCAAATTCAAAAGTCACATCCTTTTATAGCAACTTGAATAGAAGTAATGCTATTTTGGAGAAACCCTTGATGAATCTTTGATAAAAACCTGCATGTCTAAGAAAAGAACAAACTTCCCGCACATTAGTGGGATAAGGTAAGGATTGAATAATATCAACTTTAGCTTTATCTACCTTAATTCCCCCAGATGAAACAACATGACCCAAAACTATACCATGTTCAACCATGAAATGACATTTTTTAGAATTTAACACAAGGTTAGTTTTCATGCATCTTTAAAAAACAAGTGTAAGATTATGCAAGCAATTATCAAAGGAGTCTCCATAAATTATTAAATTATCCATAAAGACTTCTATATTTACTTAATATAATCTGAAAATATGCTAACCGTACACCTTTGGAAAGTGGTAAGGGCATTGCAAAGGCCAAAGGGCATTTGGTGATATGCAAAAGTCCCAAATGGGCATGTAAAAGTTGTCGTCTCTTGATCTTCTAGTGTAATTGCAATCTGGAAATAACCTAAATAATCATCAAGGAAATAATAGTAAGAATGTCCAGCTAACCTTTCAAGCATTTAATCAAGAAAAGGCAAAGGAAAGTGGTCCTTGTGAGTTACAGCATTTATTTTTCTATAATCTATACAAACTCATCACTCATTCTGAACACGAGTAGGAACCAACTCATTATTCTGATTTTTCACAACAGTTATTCTAGTCTTTTAGGAACCACTTGAACCGGGCTAACCCAACTGCTATTCAAAAAATGATAAATCATTCCCAACTTCAAGAAGTTTGAGGATCTCCTTTTTCACTACATCCATCATGGGTGGGTTCAATCTCCTTTGTGGTTGACGAGAAGGTTTTGCTCCCTCTTCGGGTAAGATTCGATGCATTCATGTAGATAGGCTGATTCTTTTAATATCTATAATTATCCACCCAATAGACATCTTATGCTTCTTTAAAACTTGCACAAGTCTTTCTTCTTGTAGTGTATTGAGTTTACTCAAGACAATCACTGGTAAAGTTCCTTTATCTCCAAGGAACACATACTTAAGATTACTAGGAAGAAGCTTCAATTCTGGAATGGATGCCTGCAAAATGGATGGTAAAAAGCTCTTATTAGAAACCAGTGACTCAATGTGAGGATTATTACCCAATTGTGGTAATTTTGGAAAGTCATCCAATGCTGCAATACTTTCTTGCAAGTCATCATTCAATGGTAAAACCTCATTCCCTATTTTTAAGATGTTTACTAATGGCAACTTTCAATTTATCTTTTCCATTAAGTTCAAAAACTTTTTGTACACAAGAATCAATCATATTAATAGAGCAAATAGGATTATCATCAAGAAGATATTTCATGGCATCATAAATGTTAAACTTAATAATTTCACCATCAAATTCCATGGTAAGTGTGCCACTAAACATCTATTTAGTTTTGGATGTCTTTAGGAATGGTCTGCCTAATAGCATAGGAGTTGTTTGATCACCATTCTCCACATCTTACACATAGAAATTAGCAGGAAAAACCAAATCTTTGACTTACACAAGAACATCATTGATTACACCGTTTGGATATGCATTGGATCTATCAGCCAACTGAATAACAATACCGTGTTATTCAAAGGTACAAGTTTCAAAGAAGTATATAAAGAATATGTTATGACATTAATGGAAGCTCTTAAATCTAACATAGCCTTCTCAAGTCTAGTGTTACCTATCATGCAAGGGATAGTAAACATACCTAGATCTTTGCACTTTACTAAAAGTTTCAATTAAATGATTGTAGACACATTCTCCCCTACTCTTACATTTTCAAATCCCTTAAGTTTTTATTTCCTCTTTGTTGTACACAATTTGATGAGTCTATAATATACCATGTTTTAACACCCAAATTCATATGTTTTAGAACCTCATTTGGCATGTTATATTTAATAGAGTTATTTGTTTTTTCAGTCAACAAACCATGTCGAAAAGAAGCTGAATGTGAACAAGCATTATTTTGATGCTATTTTTGGCATTGATTAAGATGGATTTAGCAAGAGTGGTTAACATACAGTTGTAGATCTTCAAGTCAGTTGTCCAACGCAACAAGAATTATCTAATTCTGATAATAAATGAAAAAGATATGATCAAAACAGTGAAGATGTCTTAAGTGGACAACATTCTGGAGCCGTTAGCGCCCAGTCATCTACCTACCAATTCATGTCTAGCAAGGTGGTGCCACCAGTTCTAGAGATGGCTAAGTTATAGAAAAACTACATAATTTATTATTTTGGCTAGTTTTTAAATAGAAGTTAGAGATTTTTCCAGGAGCTTTTTGTTAAGGTTTTAGAGAGCACTTCAAGGCTAAGGTTCTTTGGAGTTTTAGAGAGTTTTTGAAGAAGCTTTGAAGGAGAGAAGATCAACTTGGAGATCAAGAGGTTCAAGATCATTACCAAGGAGTGAAGAACAAGCTGAAAAGGGGAAAGACATTGGTTTATTTTGGTTTTAATTGTTTTCCTTCTTTGTATTTGTGGTTTTATCTTGGAATCGGAACTATGATGATGTTTGAATCTTATTTGCTTGATTTATTTTACATCATGAGTGGATAATATCTCTTTTTCTAGAGGAGAGATGGATTTTATGTAAAGTTCATAATCAATGACTTTCTTATTTGATAATGTAATTAGGTTTATTTATGATGTTTGGTGTGTAATGCTTTCAATTAGCTACCCATTGAATGGTTGTGTAATAAGGGTTTGACACTCAAAAGAGGTAACCCTAAATAGGATCTAAATATCACAACATAAAATTATAGATGACTTGGAAGAGCTTCTATGTTCTATGAAATCTTCAGTAGAGAACCATAGATATTAATGCATTCTTATTATTTAGATTTTTATAGGGATATCAAAATCAGAATTTTAAAAATAGATATTTATACTATCACCCGGGAGAGGAGGTTAAGTGAATTGGGATTCTCAGTTTATAAATTGATGCATTGCTAAATTAGAATTGATTTGAATTTGCCATGAATGAAACATAAATGAAATCAATCCTCTAGGATTTTCATATATTGATTCATTCTACTCAAAGTTATTCTGTTTAGTTATTAGTTAAGAACCATCTATCTTCAGTCATCCAAATAAAGTTAGAATTATCTATAATGATAGTTAGTGAAAGGTTGAAATACATAATCCTTGTGGATATGACAATCACTCATCACTAAACCATAAAACTTAATGCCATACACTTGTTTTCAAATTTACAGTGAACAAGTTTTTGGTGCCGTTGCTGGGGATTGGTGATATTTCAATTTTGTTTTGCTAATATTATCAATAATAGGTTGCTTTAATTTGAAATTGTGTTTTTCTTTTCTTTTTAGTGAGTTTAGTTTTCTTTCATAACAGTATATGCAAGATCATAGAAATTCTAACCCAAGTTATTTTGATCCAGAAATAGAGAGAACATTGTGGCATATTTGAAAACCAAAGCAAACAAATACAAGAGCAATGGGTGAACCAAAATAAATTCAGCTAAGAATAAAGTAGAATCTATAGAGACCAATTAGAGATTATTTCAAGCTAGTGGTCAATGAAAATTACTCTGGAATCACTCATCTAACCATCAATGCAAATAACTTCGAGTTGAAACCAACAATGATTAACATGGTTTAGTAGAACCAATTTGGAGGCTGACCAAGTGAAGACCTGAATGTTCATTTAGCTATGTGGTGGTACATCAGTGATACAGTAAAGATAAATGGAATACCAGATGAGGCTATCCGACTAAGACTCTTCCTATTTTTATTGAGGGATAAAGCGAGAGGATGGTTGTAGAGTTTACAACTAGGAAGCATTACAACATGGGATTAGATAGTGGGAAAATTCCTACCAAAGCATTTTCCACCTGCCAAAGTAGCTCAACTGAGAAATGAGATTGGTTAATTTAGACAAATGGATTTGAGCCACTCTATGAGTGTTGGGAGAGATCCAACGATTTGCCTAGAGATGTCCATAGCATGATTTTCCAGACTGGCTACAAATTCAGTTGTTCTACAATGGGTTGAAAGGTCAGACAAGAATGATAGTGGATGCAACATTTGGTTGCTCATTAATGGCCAAGATTGCAACTGAGGCATACCAACTGCTTGAAGATATGGCTTCAAATACATTCTAGTGGCTGAATGAGAGAAATACGATGAGAAAGGTAGCAGGTTGTCTTCAAGTGGATCAGATTATAAACCTAACTACATAGATGTGTTCTTTGATACACCAAATGGTGATTGCTAATTCAACACTTAAGGGAGCATCTATTGTAGGAGAATCTTTTTCATCCCCTTTGCCAATTGAAGCATATACCATTCAAATTAAAGCAAAGAAGAAGTACAATATGTCAAAAATAAGGCTACAATAATTTTTGAGGTAACAACATGCAAAATCCAATTATCCTGGAAATTGGAGAAATTAGGATAACCTCCCTTATGAAAATCAAAGGAACAACTTGAACTACCCTCTCGGGTTCCAAAATCTACATCAACCTCAACACTAAGCTCAACCAGCTGAAAAGAAACCATCCTTAGAATATCTTATGGGCACTTTTATTCATGAAAGTCAAAACAGGTTTGTTGGGAATGAAGCAAGACTTGATAAAATGAAAACAACATTGGGAAAATCAATGCATCCATTAGGTCTGTGGAAACACAAATTGGTCAGATTGCCAGCTCTTCTAGCAATCAGAATAGGGATACCTTTCCAAGCAACACTGAGAAGAATCCAAGACTGCATTATAATGCCATAATGCTAAGAAGCAGAAAAGAGTTGGAATCCCCAAAGAAGAAAGAAGAGACACTAACATCTTCATAAGTAGAAAATCAAGATGCAGCACAAGGAGGGAATGAAAGGCAACCAAAGAAGGAAGAGTCAGAAAAAGAAGACTACAAACTAAGGCGAACCACATTCCATGATAACCCTCCAGTTCTAAAAACATAGTTCCCTTTTCCTCAAAGATTTTAGAAGAAAAAAATAGAAGAGCAATTAAGTAAATTCCTTGAAATCTTTAAGAAAATTTATATTAACATTCCTTTTGCAGAAGCATTGGAACAAATTCCAAACTATGCAAAATTCATGAAGGAAGTTATGTTAAAGAAAGGGAAGCTTGAAGAATTTGAGATAGTGAAGTTGACAGAAGAATGCGGTGCTATATTGCAGAGAAAGCTTCATCAGAAATTAAAAGATCCAGGGTGTTTTGCTATTCCATGTGCTATAGGAAATTCATCACTTCATAAGGCGTTATGTAATTTAGGTGCATCCATTAATCTTATGCCTCTTTCAATTTTTCAGAAACTTGGATTGGGAGAAGTGAACCCAACCACCATCACATTACAACTAGTGGATAGGTCTTTAACTAATCCTTGGGGGATCATCAAAGATGTATTATTAAAGGTGGATAATTTCATTTTCCCTACTAATTTTGTGGTGCTCTACATGGAGGAAGATCATGAAGTACCTCTTATTCTAGGAAGACTGTTTCTTACAACGGGAAGAGCTATAATTGATGTACAACAAGGAGAGCTAACTTTGAGAATCAATGAAGAAGAGGTAAAGTTCAATATTTACCATCCCATGAAGTACCCAGTTGAAACGAACACTTGTAATAGAATAGAGATTATAAATGAATGTTTAACTGTAGTTTTTAATGATAAAAGCATAACTGATACATTGGAAAATTGCATTGCAAACTCTATTAGTCGGACCATGATAGGTCCAGAAGAAATTAGAAAATAAGTGTTAGCTTTAGAGACAAGGTCACGAGAGAGAGTAAGCAATGAAGTAGGAGTTTTCAAAGAAGAACTAGCTTTGAAAGAAGTGAAAGCCGCATTGGAATTGAAACAACTACTAGAACACTCTAGGTATGCATATTTAGGCAATGATTCATCATTTTCAAAGATTATTGCCTCTACTCTAATAGGTTTGGAAGAAAAGAAACTACTGCAGGTGCTAAGGGATCACAAATCTGCTATTGTGTGGTCAATTGAGGACATCAAAGGTATAAGCCCTGCCATATGCTTGCATAAGATTTTGATGGAAGATTCTTATAAACCCTCTAGAGAAAATCAGAGAAGACTCAACCCATCAATGAAGGAGGTAGTACATACCAAGGTTTTGAAATTACTCAAAGTAGGTATTATCTATGCAATTTCTAATAGTGAATGGGTGAGTCCTGTGTAATGTGTACCAAAGAAAGGTGGAATGATGGTGATTCAAAATGAGAACAATGAGCTATTACCTATTAGAACTGTCATTGAGTGGCAAGTGTGTATTGATCATAGATAATTAAACAAACCCAATATAAAAGACCATTTTCCTCTACCTTTCATAGACCAAATGTTAGACCATTTGGCCAGATATGATGATTATTGCTTTCTGGATAGTACTTAGGCTATATCAGATTGTGATAGCCCTAAAGGACCAAGAGAAAATGACTTTCATATGGCACATTTGCATATAGGAGGATGCCCTTTGGTTTGTGCAATGCTTCCCTACTTTCTAGTGATGCATGATGGCAATATTTTATGACATGGTGGAGAACATTGTGGAAGTGTTAATGGATGACTTTTCAGTTTTTGGCTCCACACTTGATCTTTGCTTGCATAACCTGTCTCTTGTTTTGCAAAGATGTGACAAAACTAACCTAGTTCTTAATTGGAAAAAGTGTCACTTTATGGTTAGGGAATGCATTATCCTAGGCCACAAGATTTCAGCGCATGGTATGGAAGTGGATAGAGCAAAGATTGTAGCCACTGAGTAACTCCCACCCCCATCCAATATAAAGGGAATTCATAGTTTCTTGGGCCTTGCGGGATTCTACAGGAGATTCATTAAAGATTTCTCAAAAATCTCTAAAACTTTATGCAATCTCCTTGAAAAAGATACTCCTTTTAATTTTGATGAACTGTTCTTGTAGGCATTCAATATGCTGAAGGAGAGGTTGATCTTTGATTCCATTTTAGTGATGCCTAATTGGAATCGTCCTTTCAAAATCATGTGTGATGCAAGTGATATGGCAGTAGGAGCAATTCTAGGTCAGATGCATAATAAGATCATTAGAGTAATATGTTATGTAAGCCGTACATTGAATGAAGAATAAAAGAATTATACCACAATGGAAAAGGAATTATTAGTGGTGGTTTCATTGGAAATCATATATTATCAGCTCGAAGGTCATTATGCATACTGATCATGCAGCTTTATGACACCTGTTTGCGAAGAAGGATGCAAAACCTATATTGATTCATTGGGTATTGTTGTTGCAAGAATTTGATTTGGAAATTCAAGACAAGAGAGGAAGTAAAAATGTGGTAGATGACCACTTATCTAGATTGGAACACCCAAGTGATGAAAGTGCAATTCAAGAGAAGTTTTTGGATGCACAACTTTTCAAATTGAGTGGAAAGTTTCCATGGTATGCAGATTTTATGAATTTCATAGCATGTAGAGCCTACCTTCTAGATATCAAAGGGCAACAAAAGAAAAAATTCTTGCATGATGGTAAAGCATATATGTGGGATGATCCATTTCTATTCAAGAGGTGTGCAAATTAGATCAGTACTGACAAGACAGCTACAAAAGTTCTACAATTTGGATTTTATTGGTCATCACTCTTCAAGGACAACTACAAGTTTGTGAAAACTTGTGATCATTGTTAGCAAATAGGCACAATTTCAAGAAGATATGAGTTGCCATTGACAAACATCCTGGAAGTAGAAATTTTTTTTGTTCGGGGAATAGACTTCATGGGACCATTCCCAATCTCTTTAGGTTATTCATACATTTTACTAGCTGTCGATTACGTCTCAAAGTGGGTAGAACTAATAGCCATAGTGACAAATGATGTGAATGTAGTGTTGAAGTTTTTGCAGAAGAATATCTTCACAAGATTCGGAACTCCATGAGAAATTATTAGTGATGAGGGTTCACACTTTTGCAAAAAACTTTTCAACAACTTACTATCAAAGTATGGCGTGAGACACAAGGTAGTGCTTGCTAACCATCCATAGGCAAATGGACAAGTTGAGGTATCCAACCAAGAGATAAAACAGATATTGGGAAAGACTGTCGGATTGAATCATAATGACTAGTCAAGGAGATTGGATGATGCTCTCTGGGCATACTAGACAGCATAAAAAACACCAATTGGCATGTCACCTCATCAATTGGTTTTTGGAAAAGCATGCCACCTTCCAATAGAATTGGAGCATAAAGCGTACTGGGAAGTGAAGAAGTTTAATCTAAATTTGGAAGCTTCAAGTCAAAAGCAGATGCATCAATTGAATGAGTTAGAGGAATTCTGTAAGCAAGCTTATAAAAATGCAAAAATCTATAAGGAAAGGAAAAAGAGATGGCATGACAAGCTCCTTCTCAACCATGAATTCCAACCAAGGCAACATGTGTTACTTCTCAATTCACGACTAAAACTGTTCCCTGGAAAGTTGAAATTAAGGTGGTCAGGACCGTTTGTCATCAACAAAGTTTCTCCTCATGGAGCAATGGAGCTGAGGATGCAAGACAAAGGAACTTTTCAAGTCAATGGCCAATGTATAAAGCATTATGTTTGGACATGAAGGCAAAAGTGGAGAGGTGACCCACTTGAAGGACAGAGAGTGAAGTGGAAAGGAGTTAGGCTGAGGACTTTTAACGTAGCACTTCTTAGGAGGCAACCCAAATTTTTGATCTTTCTTTTGATTTAAATTTTTAGGAGTAGAATAATTGGCTTTAGTCATAAGCATGTCAATAGCTAAGAATAGTTGTTTTAGTTCTACTTAGTTAAATTCAAATAATAGATTCTTCACCTTATATGGTTTTGCATATTTGACTCCAATAACGACCTATTATTTTATTGATTACAGGTAAAGTTCATGTTGAAAAAAGATGAGGAGAAACATGTGGAAAAAGGGAGCAAGGGGGAGCAAGGGAGTAGCACAAAGGTCAGCAAGGTGGCACCGTGGCACCCATCTAACGGTGCCAGCGTTGGACAAGCATAGAGAAAAAAATACATGCAGGTAGTAAGGTGGGGCCGCCGGCGCCTACCTAGCATCACCGGTGCCACCCTACTTATAACCCACATGCACTACTCCCCTCTCCCCATTCATTTACTTTCACTCAAACCCTAAAACCCTTATTTCCTCTTTCTTCTCAAAATCTCCTCCTTTCCCCATCTATTTCCCCCATTCCATCACTCCTTTTGTACACATATCATCTAACAATCCCTTCCTCTCCCATCTCTATCAATTTCAAAACTCCAAACTCTCTACACCTCTTCTTCTCCTAGTGACCTTTCAAGGTTGGGTTTCATGAGCACATGGATGATTGAAGAAACAAGGTGAAATCCTTTCTTTTTCATTTGATTGTCTTCTACGTAAGTTGTTGATGTGATTTCCAAAGAATGGAGATTTTTTTTTTTGTGTTGGGAAAGTTAGGTTTTTAAATTGCCTTGGAAGTGTTTGATGAAATGCTTGACAAAAGTGCCTATTGATTTTCATGGGAAATTCTATGCTATGATATACATGATTGACTAAGCTTAAATTAGAGTGAAGATTGTGGGATTATGGAGTAGATTTCCCCATGTTTTGAAGAGAGTTGGAGCATGTGTTAGGAATTGCATTGTGACCTAGTGTGCTTGGGTTCAAACTTTGGCATTGTGCTTTTGAGGTTACATCCAATTCGGTTTTTAGTGCTCACTGAAGTGTATGGCTTTCTCTTTGTTGAGCATTTACGTTTTATGTGTCATGATTTGTGTATGGGATTAGTAACAATTATGAAGAATACCTTGAGAGTGTGTTGAACTAAGTGCTTGCTAGGTGTTTGTGAAAATGTCTAAGTAGAAGTTTCATTGAGAAAAGGTTAATTGAGTGTTGTCACTTGTGTATGCTTGTTTAAGATTAGAAGTGAGGCACATTGGTGTGATTTGGGATAAGTGCATTTGTGATTAATTATCATAGTGTGTGTCCATTCTCATTTGCATCAAGTGTGTTCGTCAGTATGCGTCCTAGAAAGTACACCACTTCTAGACCATCTAAGAGACGGAGAGCAGACCGTGACCCTACCTTCTTTAATGAACGGGTAGAAGAGATATACAATTCATTAATTATGCATAGAGAAGTAATGAGAGAGAGAGAGAGGGATAGATACAACATACACTAATATTAAAAACATCATCCAATAGAGGTGTTGGCAGAAGTTTGTGGCTCAACTTGAGCCTACTGTGGTTGCACTTGTGAGAGAATTCTATGCTAATGCCAAAGCACAATATGAGGCAAATCCAACAAATTAGAGAGTTCTTTTGAGGGGCAAATTGGTTCCCTATGATAAATCTTCCATTAATCATTGCTTTGAATTAGTTGACATTGAAGATGATGCCTACACTTCATGGTTAGAATAAGGTCCTGATTATAATGCAGTCATCACTAGTTTGGCTAAGTCGCGCAGTCAATGGAAGGAGAAAAATGACAGGGTTATTAGTTTTCCAAGAGAATAGTTGGAAGCATTCTCAAGGGCATGGCACTATTTCATATCAGCAAGGTTGCTACCTTCAAACCATGTCTTCGATGTAATCAAGAAGAGAGCTCAAATCAATTACGCCATTTAGATTGGGCTATCAATTGATGTGGGGAAGGTCATTGAGTGCTTTATTGTCTCTTTCAACACTAGAAGGTTGTTAAGCAACCTGGGCCATCCATCTCTCATTTGCCAACTATGTCTTACGATAGTTGTCTCTAGCAAACCCAATGAAGAGTTTCAATTACCATTGCCTATAATAGATGATGCTGCATGGAGACAAGGGAAAAGACTAGTGCCATGAGTCATATATAGAACTGGCACATCTTATACTGCCCCGAGCTCTTCTCAGATAAGGCACAAATCAAATCTTCCCATTTTGGAGCTCACTCTTGTGGATCTTTAGGATTAGGTTATGGAGCTACAGAATCCTCAGGAGTGGTTTCATAAATGGACTACGCAGCAACTCAACTATTTGGTGGACCACAGCATTGCAATTAATGAGATGTTCAAGCATGTCGGTTTCTTTCAGGGTTCCAGTTTTGTTGTTCTTCCCACTCCCCCAACCTTTTCACCAGATTCACCATCCATTATTGATGAAGAGTCAACTGATTACTCTGATGAGTAATCTGACACACTTTAGGGAAGTCCTCATTTTCCATAGCTTTATTCTAACATTGAGGACAATGTTTACTTTAAGTTTGGGGGAGCGGTTTTCCATTTTCTTATGGTTTTGTTTAGATTGTGTATAGAATGCTTAGTTTGGTTGGAATTTACACTCATGTGTCTTTTGCAAAATGTGCATCCAAGAGAAATTGTATGCCAATATGTTTAAACTAAATAGGATGACTCTCTCTCTAATTAATCACTAAAATAGGCTGAGTTTTTTATTACCATTGCATATGATTTGGAAAGAAGGATATACACTCTTTGTGATCCAATGAGTCTTGTAAAAAGTCCTTCCTTTTCATAACTGATGAAAATTTTTCAAGCACATTATATTATGGTCATGCAAAGTGTATGCAATTCAATTAATAGTGTTGTGAATTCATTAACTTATTTTGACTGACACAAGTATGTTAGAACTTGTTTGATTATCCCTCAAGGTGAAATCCTAGACAACATGCTTATTTGGAACTGATTTAGGCATTCTTTGATCAGTTTGAGCCTTTCAAGCCAACCTTGTGCATTCAATGTCACTAATGTCCCCATTTAGCCTTATGAGAGATGGCATATGTAAAGCATGTGAAAAATCACCATTCGAATTTTCTTCCTATGGCCTCATTATTTAAGCCTATTTAGCCTAGAAAACCATATTTTACCTACTCAAAGATATACGTCATGTGCGTGGTTGTTCTATAGGTATGAGCGAAGCAAAAGAAGATGAACTTGGGGGTGTTCAATTGAGTATGCTATAAAAAGAAAAAAAATGGACAAAAGAAAAGTCAAGTAAGGAAAGAGGTTTGAATTGGGGGGATCACATCCCATGAACTCAAAAAAAGAAAATAACTTTGCGGGTGTGATAGTAATATAGCCAAGAATAAAACAAAAATAAAAATGAGAAAACCCCAATAGAAAGTAAGAGACTGAACTTCCATGAGCACTTCAGTTATAATCTCTGACTTTGTTATTCCCTGTGTCCTTTCTTTCTGAACCAAAACAAAGACCCCAGTACAAACTTTATAAAATCCTAATGATCCAAGTAAATAGAGTTGTCTACATTAATGGAGAGGGATTATGAAAAGCAAGTATATGATATACTTTGTGAAGATCATTAGAATCATTAGTTCACACACGGTTGACTGATAGGTATGCATGGATCTTAAGATTTACATAGTACACATAATCATAATTTTCACTTCTTGAAAGGATTGATGAAGTATGAGTTCATGAAATTACTTTGGAAGTGTCTTGAATGAATTCTAAATCATGTATACATGTGTAATTTTCTGACGTATGTTTGATTGTCTAAGAGAGATTTTTCTTAATTGTTTCACTAGTTTGGTTGCTATTTTGATCGAGGATGATCCAAAACAAAGTTTGGAGGTATTTGATGAGTCTATAATATACCATGTTTTAATACCCAAATTTTCATGTTTTGGAACCTCATTTTGCATGTTTTATTGATTGTAACTACATTTGATAAAATATGACATTTAATAGAGTTATTTAGTTTTTCAGTCAGCAAACCATGATAAAAATAAGTTGAATGTGAACAAGCATTACTTTGATGCTATTTTTGGCATTGATTGAGATGGATTTAGTAAGAGTGTTAATATAAGAGTTGAAGATCTTCAAGTCATTTATCTAATGCAATAAGAATCATCCAATTCCGATAACAAATGAAGAAAATATGATCAAAACAGTGAGACATCTTAAGTGGATAGCATTTTGGAGCTGCCGACGCCCATTCATCAACCTACCAATTCATGTCCAACAAGGTATCACTGTTGGAGCCAGAGACGGCCAAGTTATGGAAAAACTGCATAATGTATTATTTTTGCTGGTTTTTAAATAGAAATTAGAGAGTTTTTTGGGAGATTTTTGTTAGGATTTTGGAAAGCACTTCAGGGCTAAGGTTCGGCGGAACTTTAGAGAGTTTTTGAAGAAGCTTTGAAGGAGAGAAGATCAACTTGGAGATCAAGAGGTCTGAGATCATTGCTAAGAGTGAAGAACAAGTTGAAAAGGAGGAAGACATTGGTTTATTTTGGTTTTAATTATTTTTCTTTCTCATATTTGAGGTTTTTATCTTAGAATTGGAACTATGATGATATTTAAATCTTATTTGCTTGATTTATTTTACATCATGAGTGGCTAATCTCTCTTTTTCTAGAGGAAAGATGGATTTTATGTGCAGTTCATGGTGTAATCAATGACTTTCTTGTTTGGAAATGCAATTAGGTTTATTTGTGATGTTTGGTGTGTAATACTTTCAATTGATTGACTACCCATTAAATGATTTTGTAATTAGGGTTTGACACTCGGAAGAGGTAACCCTAAATAGGATCTAAATATCATAACATAAAACTATAGATGTCTTGGGAGAGCTTCTATGTTCTATAAAATCTTCAGCAGAGAACCATAGATATTAATGCATTCTTATTATTTAGAATTTTATAGGGATATTGAAATCAAGATTTTGAGAATAGATGTTTAACCTATCACTCAGGAGAGGGGCTTAAGTGAATTGGGATTCTTGGTTTATAAACTTATGCATTGCTAAATCAGAATTGAGTTGAATTTTCCATGAATGAAACATAAATGAAATCAATCCTCTAAAATTTCCATATATTGATTTATTCTGCTCAAAATTATTTTTTTTAGTTATTAGTTAAGATTCTTTTGTCTTCATTCATCTAAATAAAGTTAGAATTATCTATAACAATAGCTAGTGAAAGGTTGAAATACACAATCCTTGTGGATACAACACTCACTCATCAATAAACTATAAAACTTGACGCTATCCACTTACGATTAAATTTGTAGGGAACACAATTCTTTCAGGAATTTAACATAATGAGGTACATATTTAATGGCATCAAAAAGTAGAATATTTACCTCACATTTATGAAAAGTCTTATAGAAATCTTTATAGTTCTTAATTTTGTGAGATTCTGCTAAAGCCTGAGGAAAAGAAGGTACTAGTTTATATTAAAAAAGAGGTGAAAACTTACATTGAGTCACTTCAATGCTATCAGGAATATCCCTATCTGTAACAATATCTTTCTTCTTTTCTTACTCCGTTGGTGTGGGAGTCACCTTTGCTAGAATGTTAATCACTTTACCACTTTTCAAAATGATTGCACTTACATTTTCCTTTAGGTCCACCACCGTTTGAGAGGGTAATTTTCCTCAACTTTGAGCCTCTAGCCGATTGATTGTGGTTGCCATCTGACTTGCCTGGTTCTCCTAACTATGTATGATAGCTCTCATTTCTTTTTGAAATTGCAAAGTGTTAGTTGTGAGAGACTTAACAATATTTTCTAAAGACATACAGAGTTAGAAGTTTGTCCCTGTTGTTGTCGAGATGGGTATGGCTCCTGATACTACTGGCAACTTGGGCAATTTTGAGTGAGTGTTTAACTTGCTTGTGGATTCCCATAGCTAAAATTGGGATGATCCCTCCATCCTATGTTGTATGTGTTTGAATAAGGATCATATTTCCTTTGTGATTGTTTAGAAAAATCAACCATCGCATTCACTTACTCAATAGATTCCTCTTGAAAAGTTGGGCACTGTAAGGCCCTGGAAAATTTTACAAATGTAAATTTTTGTTATTGTAAAGTTTTGCTAATTTTGTCGGGTCGATAGGT
>JAYJMB010025049.1:0-39202 GCA_036873735.1 Pouteria campechiana
TAAGAGCCATGACAGAGCCCAATAACAATTTTCTTGTAACCATGACAGAGCCTACCAACCCTAGTTCTCCTAGCCACTTCAATTGTTGACTTGAATATCTTACTAATGCGATCTTTTATTTTCATACTATGTGGATCCAGTATTTCATTTTATTGGGAGTTATGGCTATGTACCCCATCAATTAGGGCATTACCTGGTGGGGTTACCATGTCATCATTCGAGGGCCACACTAAAATAGGCTGATGTACAACTCCCACACTATCGTTATTGAAGTTGGCACCACTCTCTTCAGCATCATCACGTGCATCCATTGATAGGTGTTCTCTCCTATATTCTTCATGTGATTTTTGAATGCCTTTCAAGCTTTCAAAAATAATTTCACAAAGACCCAAATCGCTGGTACCATCACAAATAATTTTACCACATTCTTGCATCAAGTTGTGTGGTCGTATAATCTTTGAATTTTCAATACTTGATGTTGTGGCATATTGTTAGTGTATGATCCTTTCCTTAGGTTTTTGGGTCTACCTCCTCAATATTAGTTTTTCAGGCATACTGAAGATCCCTTGAACACGAAATACTGCAAGAATATGTGTACAGACTATCCCTGAAAACTCTCACTTTTTGCATGAACATGTGACCACTCTACTTTCATTGTCCCATTCAACTCTCCTAACCCTTTCAAGATCTCCAATTGAATATTTATGGACAACAAATTGATCTATATGGCCTTCTGATACATCCATCTTAGCAAAATAATACTGGCATTGCTCAACCTCTTTTTGGAATTCTAAAAAAATCTCTTTTGTATACACTTTTGTCATGACACACTCAATAGTATGTTGTGTTTTCATAACTGACATGCCATATATTGTTTTACAATCAGCATTTATTTCTGTCCAACGCCTCTCTTTAGCAGCCTGTTCATATGCATAAGCAAATTCCAACAATTTTGTGTTGCGATGCATATATTTATCAAATAATGAATTCATGCTCTCAGATTTTCCTGTAGTTGTCATGCCAGTTAAAAAATGACATCTAACATAAGCAGGCACCCACGCATTTCTGATACTATATAGTTGTTGTAGTCATGAGTGATCATGCAAGCCATAAGTACTAATCATATTAGCCCATGCCTTTTCAAATTTATCTAATGTCTTACTTTTGTATATACAATTGGACCATGTCTTGTGAAAAGTTGGATTGTTATGGATCACAATACTCATCTTTTCATTAAATTTTTATTTAAGTATCATATACAAAAAATATGGTAGGTTTGAGGGAATACATCTCTTACAGACGCTAAGGTAACAGCATCTTGGTTGGTCATTATTGTTTTAGGAGCTACACCTCCCATCATATCAAGTCATGCTTTAAATAACCATTTAAAATCGGTTGTGGTCTCACCAAAAAACAGTCTTGCTCCAAGTAATATTGATTGTTTATGATGGTTAAAGCCAACAAACGGTCCAAATGGCATATCATATTCATTTGTCTTATACGTAGTGTCAAAGCACACAACATCACCAAATGCCCCATAATCAATTTTGGTTGCACCATCAACCCAAAAAAAAAATGACATCAGATGTCCTCCCCTTCCACTTGTAGGTCGAAACTAAATTGGGGATCAGCTTTTAATTGACTCTGAAAGTATTGTAACAAGGCATCTGCCCCCCGCTAAACTTGGATTGACATCGCCTTCTGTAAGCATTTCTAAGGTCTAACTGTGAAAACCTCAAATTCTCCAACCCACCTGCCTCACAAACCATAAAGTCTAACACCTTCGCTACACCAACCCTAACTTGATTTAATCCTTCCACAATATCTACTTGACAATCTAGCACATTCCTATGTGATTGTAAACAATAGGATTTATTAGGTGATTTTAAACCATGGCTATGTTCAGGTACAAATCTTGTAACAACCTACTTATCACAACCCCCCAAGTTTAGAAACCCCAAGCAATGTCATGCAATTACATCTGGTGAGACATCTCTCTTTATACTTTCGCTTATTCTTTTCCGTGCGCGTCACATTTGAAGCTTCGTGTGGATGATTTGAGTCAGTCGGTGGACAATCTACTTCTGCAGGTTTGGCCTTCCTTAATCCCTCTTTAAAGCATTTAAAAACCCAACCACATACTTCTCCATTGGCCAACTTCCTTGCATAGCTCTTTCTAACACTAAACCCACATAGTTTTGCATAACCATTGTAGAACTGGTAAGCATCTTCCTTATTGTCAAATTGTTAGTCAATCTTTAGGGTTAGATCAATAGGAACTCTTGGCAAAATTTCATGTATTCCTATCGATGAATTTTGTACATCACTACCCCGTGCATCCATATTATCGATTTCTATATAACCTATTTCGACACCCTATCCTTTTGGATCAAGGGAACCTACCCATCCCTGACATTTACGTTCACAACATCTACATGTAAATCCTAAAACAACCTGTGTCAAAATAGATAATACCACTGCCCTTGAGTAAATATACTAATCAATGCAAAACATAATACACAGTCAAAAATAATTCAGATGAACACCCATTTAGTTTGTAGAGTTCGATTTATTATACTAATCAAAAATCCATCTGCAATTGAAAACTATAATACTAAAATCAATGGATAGGAATTAAATAAAAGAAGAATTGTTTAATTTAAATTAATTAAATGTAGTAGACATTTAATCAAACAGCTATTGTGCAGTTCACATATTCCCAATCGACAGAAGCTTGAACAATTATCTTACTTGAAGTAATAACAAAAAGAACATAGGGTTGTCGTGAATCTAATGCAACTTTTAGAAAAAAAGATAGCAATGAAAATGAACAAGTGGAACGAATATGGCATACTTCAAAAACTTTTCCTTTGCTAGAGTAGTAGGTTTGACAGCTCCTTTGTGATTATGGATGGGACTTAGAGGAATCGACCGATTTTCAAAGTCTGCTAACTATCAAGGGATCTGGGGGTAGCGGAGCTGCAAAGGGCAGACCTCAAAATTGATATAGGAGATGCGGGAGCTAGTGCAAATCGAAGAAGAGACGAGGTTGTTGCGTCCGAAATGAAAAATCAGCATTGATTTACCTATTTAAGTTAGGATTTTATTACGTTTCGGACATAAAGTTGCCAGTGAGACATGAAATCTGGATTTCGGACATGGAAGGCCTTTGTTTGGGACATAGATTACCACACGGGATATAGATTATGGAACGTTTTAGCGCATTTTGGACATTGACATGGACTTAGGACATGGAATATTAGTTTTTGGACATGAAGCATAATTTGAGACATGGATTAAAAAAACGAGCGATCCAATTTTTCAATGCTGGATTTTAAATTTTTAATCCAGATCTACTTTCAATAATAAAATTTACACTAAAAAAATTTAATAAAATTAATGAGATTTACACTAAAAATAAATTATTGACATTTACACAAAAAAATTTAATATAAAGTTTCAAATAATGAAACGCATAGTAAAAAACATTAATGAAATTAGCAAAATTTCCTTAAAAATAAATTAATAAAATTTAGACTTGAAAATATTTAATATTCAGTTTATTAATTTTCTTGCTGACATTCAATTATTTTATGCCTTGAAAAATTATGAAATTTTCATTAGAATTCCATGTCCAATTTTAAGTTTTGGGTTCAATAAAAATTATAGAATTTTAGTGAAAAATTTAAAGAGACGGGAAGACGACAACTTCATTTGGGTTTTGGGTTTTAAGTTTTTTGCTATGCTGGAATTTTTGAAATCTCTGATGATGGGAGATTGAAGCAGTCACATCGCGCCCCCTCTGTACCGCAAGTTGCATGTTTCTGGGAGATGGAGTCAAAAAAGGTACTCTCGCTCACTCCCTCACTCACAACGGCCACGAATGATCTAGATGACGCTCGACACATTGCACGGTGAAAAAGTCACCTACGCTGAATATTTTAGTATAGGAGGCTACACTGGATCATTTTTCGTATATATATATATACACACACACACACACATACACATATATACATATATACACACACATATACATATATACACATATATGTTTATATGTGTGTGTATATATATATATGTATGTATTCTCTCTAGGGTATGATAAGTCGAACGTCATTGTCACTTTCTCTCTGGGGTGAGGCTCTAAAAACTGTTGCATTTTAAATAGATTTCCTACAAAAGTCATTACCAAAACTCCTTTTAAGCTATGGTTTGGTAGGAAACCCAGCCTTGCACATTTTCATGTGTAGAAAATCTGTGCTTGATTCTGTACCACATCTTATAGTGCAGAATCAGCCAGTTGAACCAAAACCTATTGAAGAAGAACATGATAATCTAGAGCTTGTCAAGATGGATATTCCTAAACCACAACCTCCGGCTAAAAATATGTTAAGGAGATCCATGAGACTCAAAAAGACTGAAATCCCTAATGACTATATAGTATATATGATGTATGACCACCATCCTTTGAGTTATGAACAAGCCACAAAAGATGATAATTCTGAACATGGTTGAATGTCATGAGAGAAGAACTTGATTCTATGGCAATTAGTGGTGTATGGGACCTTGTAGAGTTGCCTAAAGGACTTAAGCTCACTGGGTGTAAATGGGTTTTTAAAACCAAAAGGGACTCCAAAGGCAACATAGATAAATATAAGGCTCAACTAGTTGCCAAAGGATTTACACAACAAGAAGGCATTGACTTACATAAAACTTATTCTCCTGACTCAATGAAAGACTCTTTCAAAATTATCATGGCTATAATAGCTCATTATGACTTAGAGTTGCATCAGATGGATGTCAAAATGGCTTTCTTAAATGGTGAACTAGAAGAGAATAATTACATGAAGCAACCAGAGGGTTTTACTGCAAAGGAAAATGAACATTTGATGTGTAAGCTCAATAAGTCTATTTATGGACTGAAGTAAGCCTCCTGACAATAGTATAAAAAATTTTCACAGCATTATGACTTTATTTGGGTTTGAGAAAAATGCAAAAGACCATTACATATATTTTAAGTTGAGTCAGAGTAAATTTATCATCTTCATTTTGTATGTAGATGATATTTTACTTGCTAGCAGTGATAAAAGTTTGCTTTATGAAACAAAACAGTTTGTTTCAAAGAACTTTGAGATGAAGGATATGAAAGAAGCCTCATATTTGTTTGGGATTGAAATCCATTGAAATAGAGCACGGGGATTGCTCGAATTATCCCAAAAGGCTTATATCTTTAATATTTTAGAAAGATTTGGTATGAAAAATTGCTCACCATGTGATTCATCCATTGTGAAAGGAGCAGTATTATGTATTAATTGATGTCCCAAAAATGATCTAGAAAAGAAATGCATGACTGAGTTTTCTTATGCATCATTGATTTGGAGCTTCATGTATGTACAGATGTGCACATGGCCAGATATATCATTTGTTGCAGGTCTTCTAGGAAAATTTCAGTGTAATCCTATAATGGCGCACTAACAAGCTGAAAAGAGGATACTCAAATATTTGCAAAGCACAAAAGACCTCATGCTTACTTATTGGCGTTTTGATAGCCTTGAAGTTATTGGCTATTCTAATGCGAATTTTGCTGGATGTACCAAGACTACAAAATCGACCAATGGTTACATCTTTATAATAGTTGGGGGTGTTTTGTCATGGAAGAGTGAGAAACAATAGATGTTGCTTCTTCTACATTATATGCTGAATACATTGCTTGTTATGAGACAACAAACTAGGCTATTTGGATGAGAAAATTCATCAAGAGGTATAGAATCATGGAATTTATATCTAAGCTAATGCAAATTTATTGTGATAACTCTTTTGCAGTAATATTGGAAAACACAAACGGGATTACAAGCAACAACAAATACTTCAAAGTGAAGTATATTATTATTTGTGAGAGAATTCAAAAACGTAAAGTGTCTATGGAGCATATCAGAACGGATTTAATGCTAACCGATCCATTGACTAAAGCTCTTACCATTAAGGTTTTTGGTGATCATGTGACTTGTATGAGATTAATTATGTTGTTATAAGACACATTTGTAATATTTGAGCTAAATTTAAGTTTCTGATGTTTGAGTAAACTACATTTATTCTATATGTGTTTGCAATTTTGAATTTTCGTGAATATTTAGTGGTATTCCATTTTGAAATTTGTGTAGAATCAAAAGCAAGATTTTTGTATGATCACATTTGAGATTGATTTACTTACTCATTTAAGAAAATAAACCTTTTATAAAATTCAGTTATATAGTATTTTTTTGTGTAGTAGTAATTTGAAGAAAGTATGTCATGAAATAATATATAATCGCTAAGACATATTGTTAATTCTATCTAATACGAATATTGTGTTTGTGTGCTAATTGGTAAACAACCCAGTGGGAAACTGTTGAAATACACATGCGTAATACAATGTAATAAGACGGCCACACTACCCTTATGCATTTGGCCTTTCCCACTTCATATTTGCATGTGTAGTTTCGTAAGATAAGTAGGAAGCTAGAATAGGGTTTTTTTTATATAAAAAAAGGATTTTAAATCCCTTCAACAGAGCTATCCATATGTAAAAACTCTCGGACAAAATCTCCTATTATCAAGTGCTATTGGGTTGAAAGAAATTTGCTCTTCATCTTAAAGGAATTCCTTTGCAATGGCTTTTGCTATAACAGGTATTTTATCCTCATTTATTTCAACAATATGATGACAAAATGCCAAAAATAAAACGGAAAAGGATATGTTGATTTCAAACTTTAAATGAATAGTTATGCTCCTATATTAAGGCAAAATATAGCTTTCTAATTTCCTTACCACATTATCATTGCCTGTATAATGGGATGTCAAAACTCAAGTTGGGTAAGCAAACGAGAGTTTGATCATTTCATTAACAACCTCCCTCCCTCTCCTCTCCTCCCCCAAATTTTTACATTTACATTTGAACAGTTGAACCGGTTGTTCAGTCCATCTGTCGAATCATCCTGTTTGTGTGGCTTTTTAAATGAACTGAAGGGACTGAAACAGGAGAAGATCCTCCTGATCTAATAACACTATAGACAAACCGCACCTCTTGAAATGATTTTCCAACCAAGCATCTTCCTAAATTGTGGAACGTGGCAGATAATTCCTACAGATTTGATCAGCTCATGTGATCTGACAATTACATCATCCTCCATTCTAATTAAACATAAATTTTGCCACAATTCAATGAAGGATCCTGTCAAGGCAACATTTCCACATGATAGAGCAAGTGGTAGATGATTCATCCATTCTTGATAGGGCTTACATGCCAATGATAATGATGATGGTGAAGATGGAGATACGGGGGCATCATTTCTTTGTTGGTCCAAGAAACATGGTGTGGTATTTGTAGTAAGTTGAGGCTCAGGCAAAGTTGAAAGAATTTTTAAAGAATAGCAAAGAAAGGAGAAATCAAGAGAATGGTCAAGTTCATTTATGCTAAAATGAAATTATGCTAATCCAAATAACTCATTGGGGAACATGAAATGCCACTTCAACAGAGTTGTACAATAAAAGCTTGTGTTTGGTAAAAAGGAAATGAGTAACTCAGAATGAATAATACAATTTTTAAAGCTTCCAATCACAGGTACTTGGCTAACCAGGGGAGTTCTGGAGAATCCTTCAGTGAAAAAGCCACATCATCACTGCAATTCCAGAGCAAACAGTAATCAGTAGTGCAGATAACGAGTTTCTTGCCAGTGAAACTGTAAGTTGTTGCAACCCTGCAGTAAAGCAACTATTTGGCACACTATATTAGAATTAGATTACTCTGGTATAATCCAGTCTAAGATGTTGAAGCAAGCATACATCACATAATGCATTCAGAGTTTCTATTCTCTGCTGTCTAAGCAGCTATCATAAACAGGCTATGCCTGATACAGTAATGGGTATGACAAACCACATAAATCAGTCAACATGATGGGTAATCTTGATACTGCGAGGAACGGAACAAAGAATACAGAATGCACCAGTGACATCTGTGGTATGAAAAATAACCTTGGGAAGTTTAACTGCAATTTCTGCATTCTATGCATGCATCCTTCTTCACAGAGAATTATTCTGCTTTCACCCAGCTTACAGCTGGAAAATAACCCAAGAAACTTCAAATCAGGAGATGTCAATAAGATGAGACATACAGATATTTTTTTGAATGTGGGTGACTTTATTTTGCAAGTTCCCTCTATTACTTGCTATAATATAATCAGCTGCTAGGATCCCACCTGAAAATGAGTCATGTGATTTCATTCTCTAATAGACTAATATTATTAACTCAAGTGAGATTAACCCCATTTATGTGGGCATGCAAAAAGGAAGTTAATTGGTTCTGCACATCTTTGGCACAACATCAGCCTCAATTTAGTTGTCAAATGACCCCCTCCCATGTTCTCCACTCAACTGTCATCTATACCTCAAGGACGTGTGATAGGCCATATATCATCAGCTGGGTTAGATGATACCAGTGCATGTTATGGAAGCATCAGTGACATTCCAGCTCAACTGATCGATGAACAAATAATGTGAAACTTCTTACCCAACTTTGAAGAGCGTATCCCAGCCTGGACATGATTCTCCATTGCTTTTACAGATACAGGAAACAGCCGTTGCCAACTACAATTAGAGAAGACAAAAGAGGGGGGCGGGGAGGGAATTTTGAAAAAAAGCAAAATAGAAAAAAGAAAGCATCAGTAATGGCATTGAAAAAAGCGGAATTGCAACTACCGGCCAAGAGACTAATCTAGCCCAAATATCAAGGCATTGGCAGAGTTTTTTTTGTTTTCTTGAACTTGCATGTTACAGATCTCTTGCTTTGGTCTTATCCACTTTTCTGTTCTTGAAAATAGATATCTTCGCTTTCAAAAAACACTGGCTACTGAAAATGTTCCCAGTTCCCCAGCAATGCAAGTACCAAAGTTCATGTAATTGCATTCCCAAACTGCACAGGTTGTTGCTTCGCTCCAAAAAGCCCACAAGAGTTCTTTTTGACTGCCTAGTTTCCATGAATCAAGGTCATCATGTCTGATCAATGAAACAGCGCATACTTTGATTGCAAGCTTAGAAATTAGGATTTAATTACTTTTTAACATATTTGATTTGGAGTGCTTGATTTAGGGATACATTTATCATTTTAAATTTTTAGTGATCATTTTACAATTTTGTTATTTTCTCAATTTGGAAACTTTTTTCTCTTCAAATTTCGAAGCTTATAGTAAAGATGAGACGACTTTTTAATTGATTATTAAATTCAAGTTTTCTTTTCCTTTGCTTTCTAATTTCCTTTTCTCAAATTCTCCTCTAATTTTCTCTTTTCTTCTATTTCCCCTCTATCGCTTTTATTTTCTCAAATTCTTACATTCTTCATCCATAAGTTCTTCTGATGTAAAACTAGGAAAAAGAGAAGAAAGAAGAAGAAACCTCTCAAAGGAGATAAGAAGGGAAGAAAAAGGAGAAATAGGGAAGAATTTAGGAAGAATTAAGGCAAGCAAAGACAATCAATATCAATCATAAAGTATTGACAACCCTAATACAAGCTATCCTATTTATAGACTTGAAAGCAAAATCCTAAAAGTATGCGTAAAATACGCATAACAAATAAAATACCAAAAATAACATCTAACCCAAACATAATATTTTAAAATCCTTAATCAAATAAACAAACCTTAATTTTTGCGATTGTGCCTATAATAAATACGAATTGGACGCACATCACGATCCCCATCATTTCTCCCCAGCTTGGAAGAATGTTCTATTGAATAATTAACATGTTAATACTGATCAAGCAAATCTGGATCCAACTCCTGAAGTTCCTCTTCAGATATCCATGTAGCACTTGTGTCAAACTCGTTTCTCCACTTAACAAGATACCTATATAGGCTACCTGAAGAAGAAGTAATGATCTCATCTTGGAGGATACTCTCAACCTAATTTATGGGTGTAAGCTGTGTTCGAGATAGAACTGAAACATAATCAAAAGCTAAAGAAACCCCTTGGTTTGGTATTCCTACAGGTAAAAGAGGAGACTCTAAAGTGCCTCTGTAAGGAAACAAATCCTCCACATTGAAAGTTGAACCAATTCCTATATCTAAAAGCAAGTCAAGAATATAGGCATTTGGTCCTAATTTTCATAGAAAACGAAAAGGACTGTTGGCTCGTGCATACAATATTTTAAAAGAATTTTTAGAAAATCTTTTAGGTCGCATACGAACCATAATATAATCAACTTCATTAAATTTATGATGCTTACAACGCACAGCAATAGCAAGCCTATAAGTTTCATTACTGGGTGCAATTTTCCTTCTTATAGTGACATAAACATTATGAATATGCTATGCGAATGTATTAGCAAAAGTAGAAAAAGGTGGTAAAGGTACAAAATCAATGGGAGAATGAGAAGCAAAACCTTAGACGATCTCAAATGGGGACTTTCCTATAGATCTATTAACGGAATTATTATAAGCAAACTTTGTAATGAACAAAATTAAATCCCAAGTACCTAAATGCTCGCCTACCAAATGATTGGGATCTTGATGTGCGCTCAATTCATACTTATTTTAAGAGCAATCGTAACAATTAAGATTTCTTTATGTGATTAGAGATTTTAAGAGTATTTTGGTATTTTATTTGTTTGTTACGCGTATTTTATGGTTTTCAGTCTATAAATAGGGTAGCTTGTATTAGGGTTGAATAATATTTGATTATTGGATACATTGATTACTTTTGTTTGCCCTAATCCTCCCTAAATTATTGCCTACTTCTCTCATTTCTTTCCTTCTTCTCCTCTTGAGAGGTTTCTTCCTCTTTCTTTTAGTTTCTCTCTACCTGTCCTGCATCAATTTGATATCAAAGCAAACCTTAGGATTAATCTCTCAAATTTCACATCTCAAGTCCTAAACCCGCTATACACATCAAGATTTCTGCAATGCTAGCCATGGTTTCAGCAACACATCAAAATCTCAACTATTTGTTGAAGCCGACCGAATGTGCGTGGGCAACCAAACTTCATCCAACTATTAGATTTGAACACCAATCCACAACTTTGGCCAATTTGACATCACATACGGCCTCCTTCAAATCTGGTGACCAAGACGTCGCAAACAGCCCTACACAACATCGGAACCCACTATCGGCGTTGTCTTTCCCATTTCCAGCGACTTTTGGTGTTGCTCTGACAACTCATAGCGTCAGAAGTCCCTTTTGAAGCCTCAGCTTCCAAATCATGTGCCACAATAGCGTCGAAAACTACTTTCCAACAACCCTAGTGACTTTCTTCTCCAGATCTAGCAACTCCAACGACAACAGATGGGTTCTCCAGCATCACCGGCCACCACCCTGTCGTCGAAACTGTCCGACGACTCTTCCGGTGTCAACTGCAACTGCCAATTGAAGCTCTCCAACGGATTTCCCAAACCCACCTCCATTGCACGCCCTGTGAACGGTCAAAGAAGACGACTGAAACCCTTTTGGGTTTTTGAGCTTTTTTTTCCTTCAAATATAGCCCTATATTGACTTTTTACAAATAAACCCTTTTGTCTTATTTCAAAATAGTCCTGTCTTTAAAAAAAAAATCAAGACAGCCCCTACCTTCAGGATTTACAATTTTCCCCTTCTATTTTCTAAAATTACAAAACGGTTTTTCTGAATTTGCAAACATCAACTGCCTTTGCTGGAAATTGCAAAAAACCCTATTTTTTAAATATTTCAGCAAGTCCTTTCTTTTAGAAATTGCAGTTTGGTACACAAGTATTTGATAAAGGTTGTTAAGTCTTCTTAAAGAGTACATTTGTTACACTTTGACTTGGATTAAATTTTTATCTGTTAGTTAAGTTAAAATTCCTTCTATTATTCTATTTGCTTTAGTGATATATTTAGCATCTTTAAGTTAATTACTTGGTGTGAATTTTATATTATAGTGGCATACATCTTTGTGTTATGCATCATCCATTCATCCTGATTTACTTATATTGAGTCCATCATGGTTACCAATGCACTTGCAAGTACATTTAAGATATACGATTCCTTAGCTCAAAAATATGAGAACTTATCCATAGGAGAAGCCAACTTGACTGTCAACTTCACTGAGTTTCAAACCTAATTTCAAATGCAATTAGAAGCCCAAACTCAGTCTATACCCAAATATCTAAGTAAACGTCCTGTTGATGAGTCAATTGTAGAATTTCCAGAGCCTAGTATATGTCAAACTTTTCCCAATGAGCATAATCAAAATCCCGTAAGACCACACCACCAACATCAAGGTATTCTCCATCCTCCGTGTAGTCTCAAGGGTCATCCTCGGTCTATAGATCTTGATAGAGAATTTCCAATTGAAAACCTAGAATATTTTCCAAATGTTAGAGAAACACATGTGGCTAAACCTTGGCAACATAATAGAGCTCAATTACGAGATATCCCACATCAGCGACAACAGAATATAATAGTTGACCGTAGGCATATCTTTAGGAATGATGATGTCACAAAAAAAGTCAAGGTTGATATGTCTAGTTTTGATAGACAGTTTGATCCTAGCACTTTCATCGATTGGATAACCGAATTGGAAAGATTCTTTAAATGGTACAACATGACAGATACAGTGCATCCAATTTGCAAAGATGAAGTTAATAGGATCTGCTCAATATTACTGGTTAGGTATGGAAAAGGACATTGAAAAGGGTAGAGAGACACATATCACCACATGGGTTCAAAATGAAAAATAAATTAAGACTAAAATATGTGCCCCATTTTCACGAGACCAACTAATTGATCAATGGATGAGTTTAAGACAAGGAACTATGACTGTCACTGAGTATTATCAGAAATTTGATAATCTCTTCTTGAGATGTCAAATTAATCAAGATCGGTAGGTGACACATCTTAAATTCATTAATGGTTTTAAACCTAAATTGAAAAGAGAACTGGTCTTACATGCTCCACATACCCTCGAAGAGGTAATTTATAAGGCATTAGAACTGGATAAGTATCAAAAGTTCTCACCCTTTAGACGTATCACTTCCCAAGTTGGGGATACTCAGGCAACTAGATATACATCCAAGTCAATGTCAAACCAAAGGGTGAGTTCACAGAGTAAAGGTAATAACAACCCTGTTCAAATTTCTCTGGGAATGCTATCCCCAATGTTGAATCCAGTTCATGTCCTAGGATGTCAGAGGTTGAATGTTTTAAATGTCATAGCATGGGCAACATTGCATCACATTGTCCTAATCGTACTCTTACAATAAAAACTGAGAAAACTGAGAATTATGATGAGATGGAAATAAATTGTGTTGTTGATTAATTAGATGACCCCGAAGATCTAGACTTAAAGAGTGTGATGAAAATCATTATGATGTTGAACAGATAGGTGTCATAAGATGCATTTTGTTTACTCCTGATTCTAAGGATTATCGGAAGAGTATCACCATTTTTTATGAGTGGTAACGCCATAAGCAAAGTTGTTATTGATGGAAATAGTGCCATGAATGTTGTATCAAAGGCTGGTGTAGCCGGATAAAATTAAAATCTGAGCCCCATCCTAAACCGTACAAAGTGGCATGGGTAGACAAAACCACACTACCTATCCATGAAAGATGTTTAGTTCCAATTAAAATTACAGATTATGAGGACCAGATATTGTGTGATGTCCTTTCCATGGATGTAGCTCATATTTTCCTTGATTATCCTTAATTATTTGATATGAATGTCATACACTATGAGAAATCAAACACATGTTTTTTCAAACATAATGAAAAATTTATTCTTTTAAGACCAGCCAAACCATCAGTGAGAGAGATCTCAAAAGAAAATTTCTCCCATTGAACCCACCAAAGAAAAGACCTTTGCATATTCTGGCTAAAAGAGAATTAGAAAAGAAGAGTAGAGAGTCTGATTTAGTATTGATGTTGGTAGGAAAGTCTAAGATCAATCTGTTGTTCAATTATCTAAAGTCACAAATCTTTTGAATGAATTTAGAGAGCCGGCAAAGTTATTTTTCAAGGAGATTGTCAAACTATATAGATTGCCATCTACTATTGTGTCTAATAGAGATGTCCGTTTTGTAAGCTATTTCTGGAAAACTTTGTGAAAACTCTCTGGGATTAAATTGAAATTTTCTTCTTTTCACCCACAAATTGATGGTCAAACCGAGGTTGTTAACCGATATTTGGGAGACTTACTTAGATGCTTAGTAGGTGAGCACTTAGGTACTTGGGATTCAGTTTTGCCCCTTGTAGAATTTACCTATAATAATTCTGTTAATAGATCCATAAGAAAGTCCTCATTTGAGGTTGTCTAAGGTTTTGCACCCCGTGCTCCTATCGATCTTGTACCCTTGCCACTTGGTTTTCATGTTTCTGCTTCTGCTGATACATTTGCACAGTATATTCATGATGTTCATGACACTATAAGAAGGAAAATTGCATTGAGTAATGAAACTTCTAAGCTTACTATTGATATACACCGTAAGCATCACAAGTTTAAGGAAGGTGATTATGTTATGGTTCGTATGTGACCTAAGAGATTTCCTAAAAATTATTTTAAAAAGTTGCATACATGAGCCAATGGTTTATTTCGTATTTTGTGAAAATTAGAATCAAATGTATATATTCTTGACTTGCCTCCGAATTTAGGGATTAATTTAACTTTCAATGTGGAGGATTTGTTTCCTTACAGAGGCACCTTCGAGCCTCCTTTTTTACCTGTAAGGATACCAAACCAAGGGGTTTCTTCAGCCTTAGATTTTGTTCCAGTTCTACCCCGCACACAGTTCACACCTACAGATCAGGTTGAGGGTATCCTCCAAGATGAACTCATTATTTCTTCTTCAGGCGGGCTACATAGGAACTTGTGGAGTGGAGAAACAAGCCTAATGCTGATGCTACATGGATATCTGAAGAGGAACTTCAGGGCGTTGGACCCAGATTTACTTGATCGGTATCATCATGCAAAGTGGAGGGTTCTTTCAAGCGGGGTAGAATTGATGGGGATCGTAATATGCGCCCAATTCATACTTATTTTAGGCTCAATCATAGCAATTAGGATTTCTTTATGTGATTAGGGATTTTAAGGGTATTTTGGTATTTTATTTGTTTGTTATGGGTATTTTACACACACGTATTTTATGGTTTTCAGTCTATAAATAAGATAGCTTGTATTATGGTTGAATAACACTTGATTATTGAATACATTGATTACTTTTGTTTGCCCTAATCCTCCCTAAATTTTTCCTTACTTCTCCCCTTTCTTCCCTTCTTCTTCCCTTGAGAGGTTTCTTCATCTTTCTTCTAGTCTCTCTACCTATCCTGCATCACCAAACATCTAAGTAAATCTCCCAAACTTCGATTAACAATCTCGGTTTGACCATCAATTTGTAGGTGAAAAGCAAAAGAAATTTTCAGTTTAGTACTAGAAGGTTTCCACAAAGTTTTCCAAAAATAACTCACAAACCAGACATCCCTATCAGATACAATAGTAGATGGCAATACATGTAGTCTGATAATCTCCTTGAAAAATAATTTTGACGAATATGATGCATTAGCAATCTTTTAACATGGCAGAAAATGAATCATCTTTAAAAATCGATCCACCAACAACAAAATAGAATCAAATCCTCTAGGAATCTTAGGCAAATCAAGAATAAAATCCATGCTAATGTCTTTCCAAGGGGTGTGTGGAACAAGTAATGGTGTGTACAACCGTGTTTCTTTTTTCTTTGCTTTTGCTAAATGACATGATCAACACATAAACGCACTCTAACAACATCTCATTTCAAAGAAAGCCAATAAAATCTATCTTCTACTAGAGCTATTGTCTTATCTCTACCAAAATACCTTATAATGCCTCTTGTATGTAATTTCCAAATCAAAAATTTACGCAATGAAGTATTGGGAATACATAACTTAGAACCCTTAAACAAATAACCATCATTAACTACAAAATCAACATATTCTCGATGGTTTCCACTCTATACCTCCTAAAAAATAATACCAAACTCTGGACACGTGACATACTCATCCTTCAACCTATCAAAACATATGATATTGACATTCATTTTCTGAAGGACTACAATTACACGACTGAGGGCATCTACTAGCTTGTTCTCAACACCTACATAATGCTTAAGAATAAAAGTATATTCCTAAAGAAACTCTATCCACTTAGATAGTCTGGCACTAAATTTACACTATAATTGCAAATACTCCAAAGCTTGATGATCAGAATAAAATATAAATTCTTGAGGTAATAAGTAATGCCTTCAATACCTCGATGCTTATACTACAACGTAAAATTCTTTATCATATGTTGAATTTCTTTACTTAGCTTCATTAAGTTTCTGACTGAAATATGCAATGGGATGACCTTCTTAGCTTAAAACATCTGCAACACCGACACCTGAAGTATCACATGCAATCTCAAAAGCTTTTCAAGAATCAAAAAGTTGTAATACAGGTGCCTCAGTCATTCTCTTTTTAATCTCACAAAATGCCTTAGGTGCAAACTTGGACCATTGAAACTCATTTCATTTCATGCAATCAATTATGGGAGCTATGATGGAACTAAAACCTCTAATAAAACACCTGTTGGAATTATTGTACGATTTTGATAACAACAAAACTTATCTTAAGACTTAATCTATGCTAATAATGATTTTAGTCTAGGAAGCTGAAATGAAGAAAAATATGCTTGGCATGAATAATCATTATTGTCATATTTTGAATGCATACATATTACATAAATTATTTTAGAGAATGAAGAATTCATTATGATCCATGGTGCATTAACCTTGTTTATTATATGTTAAATCATAGATATATCATGTGCTTTATGAAATTATCACTTTAAGCTTTCATTGAAAAATACAATATGTGATTTATCCATATTCTACAACTTATGAAAATCATATGGGAATAAACATATGTTGATAAGTATGCTTCATAGAGGATATTCTTTAGATGAAAAAGAAATTGTCCTTAAATGATTTATCCATACTCTAACTTATATATATTATGTGGATAAATGTATTTTGATTTATAAAAAAAAATGTCAAGTTAACAATGTGACTAAAGTGCATAAATTTTCAAATGCAGGTTCACTACTAAAGTACTTTTACTACAGTAAAATACTACAGTACTGCTACAGTATCAGACAAAATGGGAGTGAAAGACAAGGTGGATTGTCTAAAACGAAGTGGAAGACGAAGTGGATTGTCTGAAGTAACAAACGAAATTGAAGACGAAGTTCGAGTTAGCAGACGCAATAACGTATGATTGCTACAGTAACCTGCAAACAAAGCTTCAAGCAACCAGTAAACAAAGTAACAGACGAAGTGTTATGATAATCTGTTATAGTAACGGCGCTACAATAACTCTACTACAGTACAACAGACAAAGCGTCAAGCGATCAGTAGACGAAGCAATAGACAAAACAGTAGGGTGCTACAGTGATCTGCTACAGTAACCAACAGATAAAGATATTCGTCTGCTACTTACTTCAAACAAAGCGGGGCTACAATGATCTGCAACAGTAACTTGCTAGAGTAGAAATTCGTTGTTTTCAAATATTAAAAATTCAACACTCTGCAGTAGCTAGATTTTGCAATGATATTCTTCCCAGTGGTCCACAACCTTTCTGGATAGTAAAAATAAACAATCCATTAAAGGAAAATGAAATGCTTGAAGGTTCTAAGTGTTAAACAAGAATCAAACATCAAGAACTCATTTATATCTCCAAGTGAAGGACTGCAGATATCTGTTCTAACCATCTGCCACATTTTAGAAAGTTTGAGTTACAGAGATTTTGAAATATGCTCAAAGATGTCACTCTGAATACTCTATTTGAAATCTCAAGAAACAATGAAAAGGCAACGGATGAAAGAAGAAGTTCAGAGAGGAAAACACATCTGTCTGAAAATGAAGAAACACAACTTCATCTGGAATCAACTATGAATAAAGTAGGAGACGAAGAGAGTCTATCCAGTTAGAAAGAGACTTTTTCTAATACTTACTTTAGATAAATGCAATAAAGCACCGGTCAAAATGCAGCAACTGAATCGATCGGAATTTATTGTCTTCTTTCCAAAACCGTGAATCAATTCAGAGCTACAACATCTCTTCATTCATCAGTTGCTTGAACCAACTATTCATCTTCTTCTATGTCAAGGTCGGCAATGCAGAACAGCTCTAAGCATATGGTCATTAATTAAAAGACGGCGTTTTCAAAATGGAGATTATCAGAACGGTCTTCTATATTTATTTCCTTCTCATCTACTTCCATCTCTACATTTAATGAAGATCATCTTTCTCCAACGGTCAAGTTTTCAAGAGAGCTATTTAAGGAGAAGAGATGAGACGATTCAAAGGTGGTGAAGGAAAACATACCAAGTGAGCTTAAACTATATGCAAATCCTCCTACCCATGGCCAAGAGCTTAAACATTCAGCTATCTATCCTTGAGCTTAAACCTTCATATTCTTAATGGTTATTGTCCTTACATTATGGGAAGATCCTTTTGTATTACTAGAGCTGTAAAAGATTTCATTTTCCTCCGTGCTTCATTGTAACACTTTGTAAAGTGCATTAGTTTTCTGGCTAATCTGAAAACTAGAAAGTTATTGGTGATCTCTAGAAAACCAACAAGTTTGCTGGTGATCTTCAAAACCAATGAGTTTCCTGATGAGCTCGTAAAAACTAGAAGAGTGATGGGAGCACTATGTTTACGCCCCCTGGAGCTGAAATCCAAAAGAGTGTTAGAAACACTATGTTTATGCCCCCTAGAGCTAGAATCTAGAGGAATGCTAGGAGCACTATTGTATTTCCATTATATGGGATATAGTGAAACCTAAGGCACAATAAGTAAGTGTCCTTAGAAGAGTGGATGTAGGGATAGGATTCCCGAACCACTATAAAAATCGTGTTGTTTGTGTGTGTTTATTTACTTGCTTTATCCTTCATGCAATTTACGGTTTTATCATTCACTTTACATCATACCACACAAGCACGAAAAAAGGGAAATGGCCTAACAGGGGTTAAGCAATGAATTTTTATATACTCAATTCACACCTCCCCTTTTGGGTTAAGGCATACTTCGGGAACCAACAACGCCTATAAAAACTAACCCATGAAAACTACGAACCTCATAAAGGTATTTAGGTTCGAGCCAATCTCAAATAACGATCACGTTAGAAGGATCCATAGCTAAACCATGAGCAAAAATATCAAACCCAGAAAGACCACATTGATTTGCACAAAATAACACTTCTTGAGATTTACATACAATTTTTCAACGCAAAATGTTTCAAGAACATGTTTCAAGTGAACAACATGATTTTTCTTAGAACAGCTATAAATAAATATATCGTCAAAATAGACCACCAAAAATCTGAGTCATCACCCTCATGAAAGTATTAAGTGCATTTGATAATCCAAAAGGTATCATTAACCATTCATACAACCCATCTTAAGTCTTAAAGATAGTCTTCCACTCATTGCCAATTCTAATTCGTATTTGATGAGATCCACTTCGAAGATCAATTTTAGAGAACATTATGAGCCAGTCATTTAGTCAAACATATCATTTCGTCTAAATATTGAAAATTTATACTTGACTGTTATTTTATTTATGGCTCAACTATCCACACACATTCTCCAAGACCCATCTTTCTCTAGTGTCAACAAGGCAAGTACAACACATGGACTTAGGCTTTCACAAATGAAACCTTTATGAATCAACTCATTCACTTATCATTTGAGTTCAACTCGTTCCTTGAGATTCATTCGAAAATGTGATAAATTTGGTAATTGTGATCTCGGAACTAAATCAAAGCATGTTGTATATCCCTCATAGGTGGTATCTCAATTGGTAAATCTTCAAGGGTCACGTCCATAAATTCTTTCAAAAGATTTACTTCTGATGACTAACAACATACTCATCTACGTAGATACTAAAATCAGACTTTTCTACCAACATCAACAATGAACCAAACTCTATATTCTCTTTTTCAAATTCTCTTTTAGCCAGAATATGCAAAGGTCTTTTCTCCGGGGGTTCAATGAGAGAAATTTTCTTTTGAGGTCTTTTTCCCATGATGGTTTAGTTGGACTCAAAAGAATAGATTTTCCATTGTGTCTGAAAAAATGTGTTTGATCTTCCATAGTGTATAACATTCATATCAAATAACCAAAGACAACTAAGTACAATATGAGTCATATCCATTAAAAGAACATCACACCATATCTAGTCCTCATAGTATGCAATTTTGATTGAAACCAAACATCCGTCATCGACAGGTGGTGAAGTTTTATCTACCCATGTCACTCTGTACGATTTAAGATAGGGCTCATATTTTAATTTCATCCTGGCTATACGAGCCTTTGATACAACATTCATGGCACTACCTCCGTCAATAATGAATTTATATATGGTGTTACCACATATGAAAAATGTTGATACGCTTCCAATCATTTTTAGAATAAGAAGTAGACAATATGCATCTCATGATACATATATACTCAACATCATACTGATTTCCATCGCACTTTAAGTCTAGATCCTCAAATTCATCTAATGAATCAACAACACAATCTATTTCCCTCTCATTATAATCCTTAGTTATCTCAGTTTCTATTATAAGAGTACAATTAGGATAATGTGATGCAATGTGATCGATACCATGACATTGAAAACATTCAACCTCTAAACCTCTAGGACGTGAACTGAATCCAACATTGGAGCTAGCATTTTCAGTGAATTTTTGAACATGATTATTACTACCTTTACTCTGTGAACTCACCCTTTGGTTAGACATTGACCTAGATGTATATCTAGTTGCCTTAGTCTCCCCAACTTGGGAAGTCAAACGTCTAAAGGGTGAGGACTTATGATATTTCTCAAGTTCCAATGCCTTATAAACTGCCTCTTCGAGGGTGTATGGGGTATGTAAGATCAGTTCTCATCTCAATTCAGATTTAAGACCATTGACAAATTTATCACAGATCATCCATCATTCCTCATTAATCTAACATCTCAAAAAGAGATTATCAAATCTTTGATAGTATTGTGATAGTCATGATTCCTTGTCTTAATTCATCCATTAATTATTAGTTAGTCTCTGTGAAAACGGGACACATATTTTAATCTTAATTTATTTTTTATTTCAACGCATATGGTGATATGTGCATCTCTACCCTCTCCTATGTCCCTTTCCACACCTAACCAATAATGTCTGATAAATCATATCAACTTTATCTTTGTAAATCGGATGCACTATGCATCTATCATGTTGTACCACTCAAAGAATCTTTCCGATTTAGTTATATAATCGATGAAGGTGCCAGAATCAAACCATCCATCAAAACTAGACACATTAACATTAACTATTTCTGCGACATCATCATCTCCAATGGCATGCCTACGGTCAACTACCATATTCTATCGTGCCCGACATTGGAAGTCTTATAAATTGAGCCCAGTTTTGTTGCAACGATTTAGTCATATGTGTTTCTCTAACATTTGAAAAACTTGTTGAGTTCTTAACTAAAAACTCTCTACCAAGACCTGCAGACTGAGGATAACCCCTAAGTGTATCTCGATAAGGGAGAATACCTCAATGTTGGTGGTGCGGTCTTACAAGACTCTGATTATGCCCATTGGGAGAAGTTTAACCTACATTAGGTTCTGAAAAATTTGTCACTAATTCATCAACAGGACGTTTGCCTAGATGTTTGAGTATAGACTGAGTTTGGGCTTCTAACTGTATTTGAAACTATTTTTGAAACTGAGACAAGGACTCAATGAGGTTGACTTGTTTTAGGGATACGTTCTTACATTTTTGAACTAGAGAATCATATTGTTTATTGAGGAGGTTACAGGTTTAGGATAATTTCTCAACTGTACTTACAAGTTTTGGATTGGTAACCATGATGAGCGCAACACAAGTGGCTCAGGATGAATGGATGAGGTGTTCGGGATGAATGGATGAGGCAATTCAAAAACACGAAGATGTATGCCACTACAATATAAAATTCACACCAAGTAATTAACTTAAAGATGTCAAATAAATCACCAAAGCAAGCAAATTAATAGAAGGGATCTCCTAACTTAACAAACAAATAAAATTAATTCAAGTTCAAGTGGAAAGAATGCACCATGTATGGAGTCCTATCAACCTTTCTCAAATACCTGTATACTAAAATGCAATTTCTAAAAGAAAAAGTTTTCTAAAATTTTCAGAAAATGAACTTTTCTGCAATTTTCAGCAAAGACAATGTAACAGCCCCAACTTTAGCCAATATGAAGTATTGTCTGCTTTGGGCCTACCAAATCCTACTGGCACACAAAGCCCGTATAATTTTGCCCCTTTAGGCCAACTATTTAGCCCAAAAGGCGTCTCACAATAACTTACCACAGTTCACACTTAAACCTCTGATCCCAATTTATATTGGTTCCGAAACCAGCTCTCTCACCAACTTGGCTACTAGCATTACAGACAGAGAGATAAAGGAGTTGTTCTGAAATTTGTTGGGCAAGCAGGGCTGTTATGCAAAAATCCAAAATGGACTATCATGCAAAATTCCAGAAAGGGTTTGTTTTGAAAAAATTTAAGAGAATGGGTTAAACTATAATTTCAGCGAAGAGATTTAGTTTCAAACAACAAACAAGAGGAGTCTTTTGAAAATATTCAAAAAATCCCAAAACCCTCTCTCTTGGTCATCTTCTCCGACTGTCTGCAATGGAGGTGGGTTTCGAACCCATGAAGGAAAACATCGACGACAATTGCTAGTCTTCCAACGTCGTGGGTCCCTGGAACGTAGAAGATGGCTTCCAATGGGGTTGCCGACACTGGAACCTCTAGGAGTCGAAGTCGTTAGAGTCGTCGGTACTAACGTTCAACTTGGGCAGCACCACAAGATGATGGATACCGACACTAAGGAATCACGTTCTGACGCTGAAGCTTGCCGAAAACAAAGAAGACAGCTTCCAAATGGATCAAAAGTGAAAATTACGACCTCAAAGATGGTTTCCGATACTTATTATGTAGTTTCCTGACTATGTAGGTTGTCAATTCTGATGATTGTGCATTCTTAAAGAATCTGCCAAAACTGCGTGGGCTAGAAACAAAGATGGAGTCACCGAAAATTGACGCGGGTTGTGTTAATTTTAGAAACAGCAACACAAATAATGGGATTCAACACCAATTGAAAAAAAAATGGACAATAGGATTAGGAATTTAACATGTGAGAGATTAATCCTGGGGTTTGCTCTGATACAAAATTAATGCAGGAAAAAAGAAAAGAAAGAGGAAAAAAACCTCTCAAGAGGATAAGAAAAGAAGAAAAGGGAGAAGCGCTAAAAAATTTAGGGAGAATTAAGGCAAGCAAAGACAATCAATATCAATCATAAAGTGTTAACAACCCTAATACAAGCTACTCTATTTATAAACTTGAAAGCAAAACCTAAAAGTATGCGTAAAATACATGTAACAAATAAAATATCAAAAATAACCTCTAACCCAAACACAATGTTTTAAAATCCCTAATCAAATAAACAAACCCTAATTTCTACGATTGCACGTAGAATAAACACGAATTGGGCACACATCACAATCCCCATCATCTTCTCTTCCTACTTGTCATAAAATCCTCCCTCTTTCTTCAAAATTCTTTCCATTTCCCTTTCTACATCAGTTTGGCATCAAAGTAGGCTCCATATCCGAAATTCAAATCTTGAAAAAGGCTACCTGGGAGAAGTTACCTAGAGCAAATAGTCCCAAAGGGATAAAGAATTAACACCACTAGAGTAAAAGCTACCAAAATTGAAATTCATCAGAAAAGAGTTAGCTAGTCAACATGAAAGTTGCTGAGAATGCCATCTCTGGAAAGCCTAGTGGTTTTCAAACTCCATTGTTTACCCCCATCAATTGTATCAAACTTTAAAGTAGAAATTTGAAGTTCTCATCAGCCTTTCTCCCATAAGCTGGTGGTTAAATGATGGTATTTAACAAGACTTTGAGAGATCGGGTGAGATGCTCAGCAGAGAACATTATGAGACTTAGAATTCCGTATTGCTTAGAATGAAATATTCCTGCAATATTTCAGTTAATCAGTCTACTGGAAAATCCCTTTTTGAAATTTTTTATGGCTTTAACACACATGCTCTCCTTGATCTTGTCCCTTAAACTGTTGATAGTTGTACATCTGCTTATGCTAATACTTTCATCCAACATATTTATAAACTAAATGTCAATATAAGATAAAAAAATTCTTTGAATAAAGAAAATTATAAGCCTGTTGCAGATGTGCAATGTAGATGTCAAAACTTTAACATGAGAAATTATGTTATGGTTTATGTACAATTAGAAAGCTCTTCTAAGCATTCTTTTAAACCATTGCAAGCACAAGCTAAGGACCCGCATTGTATCATTTGAAGGATAGGCTCTTATGCTTATAAATTTATCATCAAGTGTAGAAATTAATTCAAATTTCAATGTAAAGGAATTCTTTTCTTATGGAGGTATTTGAGCCTTCTAGTTTGCCTGCAAGAGTTCCCATTGTCAATGGTCCATCTTCGACACCAATTCCTAGTGTCCTTACGCTCAACCAGTATGTTTAGATTAGATTGAAAGCATTTTATAGAATAAGATTGATACTTACAGACATGGTGGTTTTTCAACACTACCTTGTCAACTGGAGGAACAGGTTAGATACGATTGCCATGGATTTCTACAATAGAGCTCTGACATAAAAATCCAAATTTTCAAGAACAGTATCACACTGAAAGCTCTCCAGACAAGTTTTTTCAAACCAAGGAGAGTTTATGGACATCATGATGCACCACAACCGATCCAGGATACTTTAGGGACAAGCATAGATATTAGGGTTTATCTATTTATTTTTGTATATTAGATTTGAAAAACCTGGTTTAGGGATACATTTGTTATTTTATATTTTCAAGGATTATTTTATGATTTCGTTATTTTACCAATTAGGAAACATTTTTGATGTTTTAAATATAAAGGCTTGTAGTAGAGGAGATACTTTTCTGATTGACTATTAAATACAAATTCTTTCTTTCGGTCCCTAATTCTTCTCTTCTCAAGTTCTGCTGTAATTCTCTCTTCCCTTTTACTTCTACTTCTTTTATTCTTCTCAAATTCTCCCCTTTTTCATCCTTAAGTTCTTCTCTTCTTTCCATTTCCAGTCTACATTACAAGGTATTTAACTGGTTTCTATGGGAGCTTTGTCTGACAGACTATTTATCAAGAGAGTAGGACATGGTGGTTTATGAGGATGTCTAGTCCAATATAAAATTCAACAAACAACATAATTCTAAAAAATTACTTGAAAGAACAATAGGTACACAAAGATTCAAAAGGGGGCTTTGAGTGACTGACCTTTTCAAAGGTAGTTTCTCCCATTCCAGTCTTGTAGAGCTCATGTACCATGGCCACTAGCATAATCTTACTCAGTTTTGAACAATTTTTCATTACCTGTAGGAGAAAAACTACTTTTAAATGTTTATGAAGTAAAAATTAAGACTTTACTTTTTATGAGGAATGAATCTTTTTTCTCTCTCTTTCTACCTTTTCCAAACAAGTAATGAAGAAAACAGTTACTTATGCTGAACCAAAATGGTGAAACTTTTAGTTGTGTTCTATCATCATTACCAGCAGATGCAATGTTATAAGAGAACCTATGCTGCCATTGCTAATAACTCCAAAGTATAAACATTTTGAACTCTTTTCATTTCTCAAAGATGATTTGAGGTTTTGACATTTTCTAATAGGTCATCAAAGGCTGTTTCTGTCTTTATATTAAAATTTTAATTGCTGAGGTTGAAAATCCCAGCAGAGTTATGGAGAGACTGTTCAAAAAATTTACTACTTACTCGAATATGAGGTGCCTGAAACATTTCCTGTATGGCTGCTTCAACCTCGGACATACCAACAAGTTGTTTTTCTGGAATGTGGCACATTGTATCAATTAGAGCACCAAAATATAAATGGAGATATACAGATACACTATTCACCCTTGACCAACATTACCTACATGGATGTGCTCAGTTAACTACATGTTTCATCAGAATTTCCACCTCTTGGATAGGTCAAATAACCAGAAACACCAACTAAAGCATTGCATGTCCCACAACACCATCACCTGGATGATGCTAAAAAAATTTGAATTGGCCTGGATACAAGACATGCTAATCTTACAAAGAATATAGTTGACTTTCAGCTTAGATTCAAACATTGTGTTTTGGCACTAGCCTATCCACCAGGTGGCATCTTTAATGGACAGCCTTGGAATGATGAGCACATTTCACCAATGAAATTTGGTGAGGAAGGGAAACCAAATAGAAGAAGCAATGATGGTGTTCGATAATGAAGATGATGATAGGGATGGCAAATGGTGATAAAAGTAGCAACAATGATGAGGATTGGGATAATCCTGAGATATTTAATTTAGATTGCACTTCTTTCCAATCCTTTTGCATTTGGCACATAAATGAGAACTTAGCCATGCACAGCAAGTCAAAATAACCTAAATTAGAAGTTTTGAGTCTCATTAAGTGAGTAGGAAATGCATTAATTGTCTGATATCATGTCAACGGTTAGCCATATTCCTTTTAAGAACCTTCATGGAATCTTGCTGCAGCCGAGGACAAGTGGAAGTGATCACACGTTCTCTTTCAAAAATATTTATGTACCTGCTGGAGAATCATGAGCGGCGGCTGATGTTGTTACTAATTGTGATGACTGCTTAATTCGATAATCTGCTAGTTCGGCTGCACGTCTACATATTTCCAAGGCACGGCGTGCATCACCCGAAATAGCAGCAACCTATGTAATGTTAAATCTTGTTAAGAAATATTGACGAGATAAGTGATCTACAAAAGCAAAATTGCATGCATATGGGTGAAGGGTATTAGATAGGACTGTGTTTCCGACTCCCTTCACTGACAAAACTTGTGAAGGTCATTGGCATGGCTAACAACACCTTACCATAGAATTGGGTTTGACTTGTAAATGGTTTATTGCCAAAAGCCCTGATATCTAGGCGTTTGGGAAGCCAACCTTTCTTTTCTACCCAGGCTTTGGAACCAGCCAACAAGCAAGCATAGAGTCCGGTCAGCAAAATAATTTCTGAATATACTTCTGGATATGAGCTATAAAATGAAGCCACAGGAAGTATGAGCCATAAAATGAAGGTTCCAGAACTAGAATTGTTTACAAGTAATCAACTTTCTTCATTTCGGACCATCTCTGGACATACATGTACATGAACACAAGTGCATCCACATGCACATGCACAGCATGTTATCCATCCAATAGGGTCGGTTGCAAATAATCTGCTGTGGTTATAACAATGTAGGTAGATCCATGAAACTTCATCCATCTGAGGCAGCCTTGGGCACTGGGTACCACCATTTTATATCCCTCCATGATCAGCCAAATGCAAGATTATGCAGTGCTTAGAACAAACCTTCCTTGAAGCAAATTCTATTGCTTGATTCTCAAATGCATCAATGCCTTTAAGACGGCTTGAAATAATCTCCTGCAACTGTTGATAATTATAAGGGCCAAAACATAGCCTTTGGATGCCCATGCGGCTCGAAATACGAGGCAACAACTTCTCCGGAAGATCCATCGTATTTGCTATTCCTGTGATTCAGAAACTAGTGTAATGATTAATGACAATGGAGTAAAAATTAAACGGAGTTCAGTAAAAGAAAGGCGAGTCTTGAAATAATGCATAACCTATTACAATCAATTTAGAAAGTGGTTTCGTTGGCCAATCAAGAATATTATACAGAACCTGCCATCAGAAATTGTGGAAAATTTTAGGTTTCCCAATAGTTTTTCAAAATAATAAAAAAATAAATAGAGGAAGAGGAAGAGGAAGGAGGGGAAAACAGCCAGACAAAAATGAGAAGACCTCACAGAATTTGCATATAGCAATTTTCTTTGGGTACAAGAAATTGCAAGCTGCAGAAATTACCGACTGGTTCCTCGTGACTAGAAGATCGAGCTCATCAATTAGTAGAACACATGGCTGATTCTCATATTTTCCACCTCTACCATCAGAGAATCTCTCATTCAGCAAGTTAAGAGCTTTCTTCCAGCTAACTCTGTGTCCACTCAATGATTCATATATAACCTGATAACAGTTGTGTGTTTATGCTGAGAATATTCAGATAATAAATTGAGGAGAAACAACAGAAATAAAAGACATAATTCATCTAAAAAGTTGTTACCCTGTATATGTTCTCTGGAGAGGCCAGTTTGAGACCATTAATCTCTACAAAGCAATAGGATCTCAACTTTTGTGAATCAACCTCGGACCTTAGATTCTTCATTGCCGCAAGTACACTCATAGTCTGCAGTTTGATGACAACAAACAGAGAAGTGGACAAACATGAGTATTTGCATTCACAGAAACAAAAACCACTACATTTTGCCACCCACAAATGGCCTCGTAGAGATAGATCCTTACATTATGTAAGGTATGGATGTAATAGGTGTTCCCACCATATTCAAAACAATATTCACTCATCCACCATTCATGAAGCATTTATGTGTAAGTAATCCAGACCATCAAATCATCATCCATAGATTGAAAATATAAATGGATAGCATAGATTGAAAATATAAATGGATAGTTAAATATTCCATTTACTGTGATTTCTAGATATATGATTGCCTACATGTTTTGGATTAAATGAGTCACTGCTATCTTTTACATTGTAGAAAAAGCTTTAAAAAAAGAAAGAAAGAAGAAAAAAGCAGAAGATGATGATGAAGAAGAAGAAGAAGGAACGAGTCTAACAATAAAAAGAGAGATCAACCTTGCCTGTTCCAGGAACACCATGAATATAAAGGCAACGCCCTAAGCAGTTATCTTCACATATAGCACCTTTTACAAACACAGTTATCTCATCCATTTCTCTGTGACATCAGCACATCCCTTTAATAAAACCCATAATTCACAACAGCAATAACTATAACCAAACAAAATAATAACTACCTATTTCTGCAAGGTAGTAACTTTGGTAAAGTGGCTAACAGAAGTGCTGCTTTTGCTCTTTCAAGTTCAGTCTTTTTGTTACGTCTCACATGTCCTGGAATTGCTTTTGTCCCTATCTTTTGAAGACCAAAGATTCGCCCCTTACGTGAGTTCTGTTTTAAGAACATGACATCTGAAAGTGAAATAGATAAACAGTAGCACATAACCATAGCACTGCCTTCAGATATCGAAGAAAAATAACTATCTCCACATATATAAGAGAGATGGAATCATACTGCTGCCAGTTCATGAGATTGGTGTTTGTTAATTGAGGATTTTGTAGATGATAAACCAATCTCAGCCTCATTTTCATATTCAGACTCTTCTTCTGTATTGTATCCTGAGTCTTTAGGAAAATCCCTGCCTTCATCACTGCCTGCTTGTCTATCATTCTGGCATGAGTGAAAAGAAAAAAATATTTTAACTTTTTTCTTCACCATAATTGAAAGAGATGAAATGCTGTTGAAATGAAATCTCATGAAAACTCCATAAAATCCATGCCCTGATGTACATGTGGCATGGTTTTTAAATGGTCCTGATCTCCCACTCTTAGAATTTTACTCAATGAATTTGAAGTGATATCTTTTAGCCATCTTGTGCTGATATCTTAATTCTTAAATATAGGTTTAAAACTTGAACTGGTGATGCCCATCAACATCACACACAAGAAGACTAATAGTGTTGCCGCTATCTTAAATATAGGTTCAAACTTCAACTGGATCAGCGAAGAAACTATGATGTTAATCTTCTTGATTCATTTCGACTCAGTAATAATTTGACTCACATAATGGCAGTGGGTGCAATAGTTCATAATCCAACAATACTTTAGGCCGAAACCATTTTGTAGTCATGACGGAAATGCCCTTCATTCAATCAAGATGCTTTATTTGGTGTTTCATGGAAGCCCAACACAGCACTTGCACTGTAGCAGCAGTTGTTTAGTATTTGATCATGGTCACAACTCATAACTCATAAATGCATCTGATTTCGTTGGAACAGGTTTCCCATTAAAGGTAACTATTGAAGTTAATTTCCATATCTGAAGTTCTATTCTAAAAATGCAGACATTGGCTTCTTCTGTGTTAAATGTTTCCCATTTGCTGGGAATTCCATTTGGGCATATCTAGGTTTTGCACACTCCATTCCAATAACTGCTTTGCATTGAACTAGATTTAAAATATACAGCATTTATGTTGAAACAAATCTGAACCTAGCACCTGAGTTCACAAAAACACAATCACTAATGAATTCATGCAACAAACTCAAAGGAATGACAATTTGAAAAAAAAAATTACCTCTTCTTTATCGAGATCTGCTAGGCGTTTAAAACTGTGCCACCTGACATCATACTCATATTCACATAAAAAAACATCATCTCCCTCATTGCTGGCATTAGAAAATTCTTTTGGGTTCATAACAAAGCAATGCCTTAGGACAGATTCCATCTGCACCAAATTCAAATGGTTCAAATTAAATATCAAAATACAAAATAATGGATTCCATCTGCACCAAACTGAATAGATTCTACTTAAATATAAAAATGCAAAAGGATGGATTCGATCTGCACCAAATTGAAATGGTCATACTTAAATATCAAAATTCAAAAAGTAAATTAATATTCCATCCAAAACATCTGATTGATTCTCTCTCTCATATGTAACAAAGAACACGATGAGATTAATACATACATTAAGATTTTTTTAAGGGATATTTTATTATAAATTTCATATTTAATTTTTTAATTCAGGATTTGAATTAAGAATCAAGTGATCAAAATATAGATCAACTTAATAGATATTATATTATTTATTGCATGAAGTTCTCTACTTTCTCTTGCTCTCTAATCTTCTCTTCTAATTCTTATCAAGTTCTTCACTTCTTCTCCTAGATTCTTCTCTTCTTTTCCTTGAAAGGACATTAAGATTTATTTTTTAAGGGATATTTTATTAGAAATTTTGGATATTTAATTTTTTAATTCAGGATTTGAATTAAGAATCAAGGGATCAAAATATAGATCAACTTAATAGATATTATATTATTTATTGCATGAAGTTCTCTACTTTCTCTTGCTCTCTAATCTTCTCTTCTAATTCTTATCAAGTTCTTCACTTCTTCTCCTAGATTCTTCTCTTCTTTTCCTTGAAAGGACATTAAGATTTATTTTTTAAGGGATATTTTATTAGAAATTTTGGATATTTAATTTTCTTCTTCTTCTTCTTCTTCTTTTATAAATTCTTCCCTTTTCCTTCTCAAACTCTTCCCCTCTTTTCCACCATTGAGAGGGTTTACCACTTTCTTCCAAAGTCATCTCCTTTTCATCCTTCAAAACCAGCCTTTTTCTATATCAATCTAGCATAAGGCATCTTGTTCTACATCAACCAGTGCTCTGATGGTGGTGGTGTTGTTAGAACTAGTGCTTTGTTTTCATAATGAGATAAAGAAGAAAATAATCATAACTTTTTTGAAGGTCAAAATTAAAATAATACTTGTAACTAGAAAAAGAAAATTCTAACAGCAGAAATCTAAAATATAAGAATGCATAAGGTCACATTCTTTTCACAAATTTCTGAAGTTAAAATTAGAAATAAATATCTTCAGCTACTGCAGTCTTTCCTTTACAGTGTGTTCTTGATTCATGAAATGACAAAAACAAAGCCGGCAATGAAATTGTTGTCATTTACTGATGCAATTCATGGTAAAGGGTAATACACGACACAATTTCAGCATTACAATTTTCACTCCCTGGTTGCAGTTCAATGAAATATTTGTCAAAAAAATTTATTGATAGATTTTATTAACAGTTTACTGTTTATCATTGCTGTCCATAATAGATACTATTCCAGGTAAATTATTATTCAAGATTTAAGCCAAATAAATTAAATATACTTCTTTGTTATCATCTCAGAATTCTCCTAGAATCACATATCCAACCAGGGTAAAAACTTCATCAGTTCATTCAAGTTTTACATTTGAAGAACCATGGCAGATTAACTGAAGCAAGGGGGAGTATGCAACCTGGCATTTGCTTTTGATACTATATCCCACCTTTTGGGGGGTTTCCATAAGATCTTCCCACTTTTCGAATGCAAAACATTATTCTTTCACGTTGATTTTTGCTGAAAAGCATAATCTAACATAAACAATCTTTCTGTGACATGAAGGACCAAATAATGGGAACATTTGACACATGGCTTGGGTCACTTATTGTTGGAGTCACTGAACTTTAAGAAAAAGAAGTAGAAGAAAAATGACCACATCGAAGTAGAAGAAAAATGACCACATCATAAATGTTAGTGCTGATAAAAGTCCCACTATCCAGTGTTAGATGAGAAATTTTGGGTAAAAGTCCCATATCCTAGTTTTTGTGTGGAGAAAGAGACTCCTACTTGACTAGTTATTTTTTGAATGCAACTGGATCATATAACACAGTATTAAAGCCAAATCCAAGCCTATTTTTTTGTGTTATGTGCACATCTTAGGCTTATTTGTTTACATCTTGTTTGAAATGGGCGTGTGAGGCTGTATTTGCTAGGGTAAAGGTCCTATGCCCCAGTGTTTGTGAGTGAAAATCCTGATACCTTAATGTTAGTGTGGAAAAAATGCCTCCTCACTTGACTAGTTATTTTGAGATGGACTTAGCCCATCTAACAATAAACACAATGGAAGGAGAAATAAATTTTCTGCATGCTAATTAATTTACATATTTGTGATAACTGGATATGGAAACTGCTGGCTTCATTGAGACATGACCGCAGTTTTAAAATGTCTTTTTGTGTTTACCAAATGGAAACCGGAAATGCAGAAAAGACACAAATTTAATCATCTACCTCAATGTCAGAAAAATCATTTGTGCTGTAAAGCTCTCTCCGAAGATTATGTGGCTGCCTCCCAGCTGCAGTTTCTTCCGGGATTATGTACCATCGACCCCGGAACCAGTAGGTACCATCTGTTTCCTTCCATATACTGTTTAAATTCATGAAACAAAAGAAACCCATGAATGCAATGAGAATTTAACAAACTGACACAAGTTTCTATAAGAGATGTTATAAACTGGTACAGTAAATTTCTGTTATTTTCATGTGTCAACATAGCCTGCGAGTAAACTCCATCTTTTGGTTATGCAGATGATCCATCTGGTGGTTCTCCGCATGGATACAAGATGGACACAGATTCTTATCCATCAAATAATCTGTCTGTGCAATTGGACTCTCCAACTTTTTTAATTTCCAAATTATCTATTCTTTAACATTTCTAGAAAGTTATGAGATGGTTTGGATTGCCTGACACATGCTTCTGAAGCATCACTTGTCTGCAATGGAGCCCACCGCTTGATTAGCCAAGATAGATAAAGGTGGGCCACCCTTTTACATAATGTTGCTATAGCATTGGTTCAAGCATTGCATAATTGTTTATTGTATTAACCCCAGCTACCTCTCAATGCAGGCTGCCCACAAATCACTTGAGAGAAGCTTCTCCCTTGCTGTTCTACTGTGCTTTATACCCCCTGGAAGCTTAGGAAGCTCCACTTCTTTCCCCAATCTCCGATCCTCACAGAACCTACAAACCCAATCACCTTCTGGAACCTCTTTCAATGGAGGCCTCAAACATCTGAGGTGAAACCCACCCAAGCAGTCATCACATTCTATCATCAACCCCTTTCCAGACTTGAAGCAAATCCGACATTGTTCAGCCTCTGGATCTTCCCCATCCGAGCTTGCATCCTCCCTCCTCTTCACGTAAACATCATCACCAATTGCAAATTCACCTCCATCATATACAACCTTCTTGTAATAGACGCGCCTCTTCTGTTTGTTCTTCCTCTCCTCCAGTTCAAAACTCATCTTCCTCAGTCCTTGTTTTCTTGAGGAAGATTGTGGTCTCTTCCGCTTCCTCTGACTGGTAGAATGTGCACTAGATGTCTGGCGATGATAACTAGAACTGGAGGGTTCATCCACAATAGATGACTTCCTGCCTGGGCAGGGAGCATTCGAACGTCCATGCCGGCTTTTTCCTCTGGCCATGATCTGAGAAACTAGAAACCTCAAAGCAGTGAAAAGTAGAAGAAAATTAAGGCACAGAAATTGAAATATTCATAACAAAATTTATGGATGCAAGAAGCCTACAGAATAAGCGATGATGGTAAGCTAAGCAGCTATGGCTAAAATTCCCAATTTGCATGTAACATAAGCCAAGCTTCTTGGAGGTAAAATTGAAAACATGAAAATTAAAGAGAGCTAAAATAAGATCAGCAGGGTCTATAAGATAGATCAAGAATTTCAGAAGTGATAAGAAAGATGGGTGTCCATCTAGTCAAAAGATGGATGTTGGTGGAAGGAACTGACGCAGGCCATTCTACTGCTTCAAGGTCTGCCCAAAATGCAAACATGGTCATTGGGATCTGAGAGCAGATGAGAAAGACTGAAGGAAAAACTAATAATGCTAACCTTAGCTCCAAGATGGATGAAAAGATTTGTTATGTTTCCCATTCTTTCAGGGAAGCATAGGTTCTGGTGGAACTGATGAGAGTAGATAAACTTGACAACTGCTCCCAGATAAGGAGAGAGAATTGAGAATAGGACCACATGTTCAGAACACTACACAGGATGAGAGGATTGGTTTTGTTTTGCAAGTAATAAAGCATCTCTGATAAATCTCATAGAAATGGGAATGCATAATATAGCAATTCAGGTTATGAAGCTTGCAGTGGCTCTACCACTGGCCATGCCTCTGTTCTAGGTAGTGTTTGCAATCTCAAAATTTTCAAGCGAAATTTTGTTGAAAATTTCAATTAGGCATGCTGGCGAAATGTTTTTGCCAAAGAACAATGCCATTTATCTAGGTTAGGCGAAAATCTCAAAAAAATTGTAAAATTTCACCAAAATTTCGCCGAAACAGACAGATCTCGCTGAAATCTCACCTAAACAGTGGCGAGAAGTTGGGAATAAAAGGAAAAACCTTAGCAACAGCCCTAGTGTTTTTCAAAACTCACTTTTACCTCCCAAATACACATTTTTGAAACCCTTAGTGATGATTTTGCAAGCAAACAATGACATCTAGGTAGTTGATTAGAAGTACGAACGCTGGCAACTAGGGTATCCTCTTCCATTTTGGAGATTTTCGAGCTTACATTGATTTTTCAACTTCGAAATCCCAATAATAGTTTCAAAATGGGTTTTCGTGGTGACTTATCATTTTTTAACATTTTATTAATAGATTTTCTATCATATGAATTAAAATGGTTGTAGGTTGGATTTTCTATTTAAAAAACTTCTAAACATATGAGAAATGAATTTTTTTAAATTTATATAAATATTATTTAACAGTAATAAAAATTAATTAATTATTTTGTCTCTTGTCATATACTTATTTATAGAGTTAGCTTTTAAGATATGCATTTATATTTTTGTAAGTTATGAAAATAAATAATTTATCCTATGTTTTTTAAAAATTATAATATCAAAATCAAAATTGGGGTAGAAATTTTAGTAAAATTACTAATAAAAATATATGTATAACTAGAATTATAAATTTATGTATAAACTTTTTAAGAATAAAAAGGGTTGGTGCCTTTCTTGTTTAATTTATTTTATATAACCAATGTTAATTATTTTATAACATTGTTGTTTTTATTTATCATGATTTATTATAAAGTCTTATAGAAGATTTTCTAATTTTTCTGCATTTTTTTTATATTTTAGTGAAATAGTTCGGCGAAATTTTCTCTTTTTAGGCTTAGCAAAATCTTTCCTTTCAGCGAAATTGCGAACACTGGTTCCAGGGCCATTCTCATCTCAGTCAAAGATTAAAGGCAACATAAATTGGTTTTGGGGCCTTTTGGCAGAGACAGAACAGGACCTCCTTTCTTTGCCAATTCCAGCAAAGGTGCATATCATTGCATATTTGTAATTTTACGTATGTCGAAATCAAGAGAAGTTCAAAGCATGCTATGAATAATAATACAAAGCCTCGTGATTTGACTAAGCATCAAATACACTCTAGACACAAAGGCTTAAACAAAACTCATCATATGAAAGAAGAATCAATCTTTGGGAGCAATATCATAATAGTATGAGTGCATCAAATTAGGGTTTTTACCAATCCCTGGGGCCCCCAACCGAATTGCAGGCATAAAAAAGAAGAATATTCAGGGGGAAATCTACAGCACAGATTAAAGGGAAGAGGAAAACTGAAATATGGCTCAGAAACATACCAAATGGGAATGGAAGAAAGAGTGCACCAAACGAAGACAATCAGAAGAGAAATTTCAAACAGGGATTACCACAAACAACTAAAGGACCACCAGAGAACTTGGGAATGATCACCAAGAGATTTTGCCAATAAAGAAGGAAAACCGAAGAAAAGGGGAGGAAGGCCGGATTCACGTGGGCTTGTTGATGGATGAAGAGGATCACACAGAGTAGGAAGAGGAGTGGGTTTTGAGCAATGTTAAAAAAACCGAACCGGTAAATAAACTGGTCAATCATTTGGTTTAATTCCAACCAGTTAACCAATTGACTGAACTGGATTGAATGGTAATTATGATAAAATAAATTTGCTTAATCATAAATTTATATAAATAAAAAGATATCTTAAAATTTATATTTGTATATATTGCATGTGATAACAACTAAAAGAAAAACAAAAACATGACATATGAATCAAAATGAAGAAAAAAAATAGCACAATAACAACAATGGAATATGAAAGACTAATGCCATCAAACATACCCCATCACATCCAAAAACACCATATCTAAAAGCCCCAACTCTAAGCGATCCACCACTGTCTACAACATTCCAACATAACATGACCATGGAAATCTATGAGGCATTAAATCTAGCAGAGAATGGCAGTTATAAAAGAGTCACGTAAAGATGATTAGCATACAAAAATTGGCAGCAATATGAATTCACTGGCTACTAATCTCAAAAATACAGAGCTTAGAATCTCAAACCACATACTTGTTTTCTTGAGGAGGAATAAATCTTAGAAGACAGAGTAAGGTGGCAATGGTGGGCTCTCACCAGAGGGGGCAGTCACTGGAGGAGGGGGGGATATGGATCATCAGAGGTCACAGAGGTCTATCCTAGAATGACAGCAGAGACGGCAAGTTATCGGCTTGTCGGAATTGATGCAGGGTTGCCGCAGAATGTAAGAATCTGGCAAGAGTAGATGATCTCCAGGGGGAGGAGATGGAATGACAATGGTAGGATAGGTTCTCAGCTTCTTGCAGAATGGCAGTAAAATTCCGTTGTTCTTTGATTTTGCCAATTGAAGGGTGGAAGGGGAGGCCAGTGTTTCTCGAACATCAGAGTTGCGAGTGGCGACAGACTGGTAGGCAGAGTAGCATCTCCTCCAAGAATGACCAGGGTTTGGAGGCCAGAAGTTTGAGTAAAATCTAAAATATTCATTATCCTTTATCAAAAAAATCTTAATTCTTTTTCTATTTAATTTAAACTAATCAATATACTTTAAAATATTCATTATCCTTTATAAAAAAAATCATAATTCTTAATTTCCTATGTAATTTAAACTAATAAACATGCAGAACACAATTTAAATTATCAATACATGTATTTTATTTTAGACATTTTATTACTTAAAATTTTAATAAAATTGGTAAATTAAATGTAAAAACTAAAATGGATTTTATTTTAGACATTTTATTACTTAAATTTTAATAAAATTGGTAAATTAGATGTAAAAACTAAAACATGTATATATTAATATTATCAAAACCAAATCGGTAATCAAGCCAGTCAAGCATATGGTTTGGTTCAAACTGGTTTAACTAGTTAGAGAAATCAAATTTAATCATGATGTTAGCATTATATAAAGATTTTTATAAATTTAAATTTATATAAGACATTAGATAGCTTAAAACTGAAAAACACACAACAATGCAATAATTGGAATCAAAAAATTTAAAAAAAAATAGCATGACAATAATGATGAAATGCAAAACTGATGAATTTATCAATTAAAAATAATAATTAAACAAACTATTAACGAGGGATGGTGTATTTACCTCAAATAATTAAGAATGCTTTCTTGAGCCTCACTTCCAATGCTTGTTTGAACTTTGAAAATATAAACATCTACCAAAAATATACATGTGAATAATTTTATATATCCGCATAAAAAGATACTATAAGTAATAATGATGAAATATAAAAGCAACCCCATCAATAAACATGCTTCATCAAACCCCATTGCAACATTGAACATCTAATCCCCACCTTCAATATCCAACTCCACATTCAACATTCCATCAAAGCATCATCACATTCAACAATCCGCGGCAAACTCCTTTTTCTTCGCACACAGCAATCATTCAAAAAACGAACTAAATTTCAAAACTCAGAAAAATGGCATGAAAAAACATATATTAATGATATTAAGTAATTTATCTGCTTCAAGTAAAAGAAAAATTCATTTAAATTTTTAAAATATACCCGCCGGGACGAGTTGTCTGCGTCTGAGAAGGTGACAGCAACGACCTCCCCATGTCTAGCGACAAGGGCGGTCGTCGGTGTTCTGGAGCTCGAATTTCAGATGCACGGATCGCCGGATGACAGGTTATGATGACCGAAATGGGTAAATCTCAGCTTCTTCTCAATTTGGAAAAAGGGGTTTCCCTTGTTCTGCGATGTTTCAAAAAACGGGAATGCCCTCTGTATTTTTGTGTAGAAAGACGCTTCCGTTAGCTGCAGTCGCCTGAATTGATCAATACTCATGAAAAAACCCGGTGAACCGAGTCGCCGGCGGCCGCCGACGAACAGCAAAACTGTCGTTTCCGGCGGGGCAGCGACGGAGAACTGGAAGGGAAAGGAGCTGACTGCGCCAATGGTATTTGTTGAGGGCAGAAGAGGAAGATGTGCTGGGTACGGAGCGGTTGGGCGATTCGCGGGCGCGGCTGGATGGGTTTTAGATTTAGTTTAAAATAAAAATAATAATAATAAATAGCAAATTAAAAAAAACCGGTTAAACCGGGTTGTTACAAACCGGTATACCGCAGCTCCTTCCGGTTCATTCCGGTCATGTGGACCTCATCGTTAGAAAAAACATATTCTAGTATTTTATGTGCTTTCGTGCTCCCTATAAATGATCAACTGTTTGAATTTTGCTCTTCTTGATCTTCAC
>JAYJMB010025060.1:6326-39191 GCA_036873735.1 Pouteria campechiana
GCAAATATCCATGATCTACTGCATGCAAACTAATTTTGGCGAGCAAGTGAAAATCAATAAACAGAGGCATGATCACTGTTAGGATATGGAGACCCAAATTCTGTTTTAGTCAGTTCGAAGATTTCGCGGTGCGACAATTATGAATTTTTCATAGAGATCTGTAGTAGTAGCGGAGAGATTAAATCGCTAGGGCTAATCTCGTAGTCCACCACGATCTCCCCGGGGGTGTGGGGGCTCCATCCCCGAGGTACGGATCATACGTCTAAAGACCTCATAGATTGGATAGCAGCATGACACTGGTGGCACCAAATGATTTTTGAGCACGTTAAGCAAATGGGGAGACGGCATCGGCGACACTAGGGACAAGATCCATACGGACAGATTGGACAGATTTTTGACAGTTTTGCGCATGAACGAATTTTGAAAATTTTACACAGAGCTATTGAAGAAAATCCATATGCACAGGAGATTCTGAATGAGATTAGAATTTTTCTATAAATACATATTATTTTTATAAAGAATAGTCTAGTAATTTTAGAATTTTTTTTCTTGTACTCTCTCTTTCTCTTTTCTTGATTGTACTTAATCTTTGATATAGTGAAACTCTTCTCCTTTGCCCATAGTTTTTTCGCATTCAAGGAAATTTCCATGTTAATCTGTGTTGCGGTGTGGTTTGTTGTCTATCGCATTCACTTGACTTCTCACAACTACTCAACACTAGGAAGGCTCCGTCGAGAGAAATTCCTCTTGGCAATTTTTTGGCATGTTGCATTTACATCATCATAATCCTTGAATGGCTATCTAAATTCAACCAAAATAATAATAAGAAGAAGCATAAATGCAAAACTGTGGCATGCTAAAGGGTTTAAATTGTGTCAAGAGCCGAAGGATATGGAGCTTCTGGCCCTTTTCTGCTCTACCTCGTCAGCTAAACCTCCAACTGAATCCTTGGTAAGTTATAAAGTCCATCTGTTACCGTAACAGATACATGTGGACCTCAGTTTTTATTCCAGAACATGAATCTTATGGTGTAACCAAATGACACAGCACACAACCATGCCAACAAGTTCTGTGTTGAAACTGGTTAAGCAAATGATGCAGTTGGAGGAATATGATGGGTAAAAACATGCTGCAAAACAGATTTATTATTGTAACAATGAGGACTAGTGAAGAGTTTGGAACTCGAAGAATTCTGTACTCGAATAGACTCCATCGGGGAATCATCCTTACCTACGAACTATGCCATGTGAACAAGGAAATGGCATGGTTACAATTCAAGAACCGAATGTAATTTATAGAAAAATCCCCACTAATATAGAAAAGCGACTTCAATTTTCATACGTACACATTCCATGCAGCGTGCGAAGGAAATCTGAAGAAAAACAAAAGAAACTATAGATTATAATCTTTATTTTCGCCATGTTTTAGATTCAGAATAAGGGCCTGCTATTGTACAGCTTGTATTTTCATGTCTCCACAAAACATAGATAAATCTGACAACGTGTTGAGGTTCATCCCCTCATCCATACATATCTATGTGAGCATAACCAAAAACCCATATTTATCAACACTTAACAAAAACTAAATCAATGTTGAGAAATAGACTCAACCGACACAAAGAAGCAATCTAGATTGAATTTCTGGCAATGAGATACTCATTCAATTTAATTCATAAAACACAAGCACATACTCACCACTTGGTTCAATCCTGCATTAGAGACAGAATCATCCTTACTACCCGCATTCTAGGATAAACATCATGTGATCAAGATCTCCCAGCAATTTCATTTCCTTCTCAATGATACACAATCCAACAACACTGGAACACAAGCAAAGAAGAGGAAAACACCATAGCACGACATATCCACGTTCATTAGAAAGTGAGAACTGTGCCAAAATTTCCAGTTTCTCGAATGATTTTAACTTAGACATGACAATGAACAGAGAGAGAACCACAGGCAATGAAAAAGTGGAGATAGAAAACATATACTGCCACCAAAGGACACCCACAAAAATCTCAAATTTTAGTGAGTTAAAGATAGAATGGTGGGCTAGTGGCACCTTTGAGTGGATAATTACATAGCATTGCGCGCCTGTTAATGATACTACTCCTCAGCACCTCCATGCTGACACCGAGACAAGCTCTCCATGCTGCCAGCAGAGGTAGAGCGTCGCCTGGCGCTTCTCTACGTGGAAACCCCTCACCTGCAGCCTTTTCACCACACATTCTGCCTGCGTCTCGGTAAAACTACTTAAAGGCACCGGCGAAAATCCAGACGATGCCAACAGCACCCTCCAAGGCAGTATCTTATCACCCGATCGATGTCGTCCCAGGACTGTGCTCTCCATTCTGGGGTGGAGCAGATACTGCTCGATCTTTTGCACTGCATCAGAGCTCAAATTGGTGGCATCAAGCGATTCGAGCAAGACTCCATAGGACTGAAGGGCGTGGAGGAAATGGCGGGAGAAGGGGAGCTCACTCCGGTCCCCCCCATTATCAACGCAGAGGATGATTTTGGGCGCAAGCTGTTTCACGAGACGTAGTAGCAAAGGGGAAGATGGGTTCAACAACCCTCCACTGGGCAAGCTCACAGCGACTGCCTCAAGGTCCGACAGGTTGAGAATTGCAGGTGAATCAAATGAGTGAATGTTAATCACATTGAATTCGAATCGGATACCGAGGTCTCCAGCAAAATGGGAGAGGTTTTCGTGGGTGAGGCTCAGTTCGAGGGGATGATGTGAGGAGGGAGAGGCAAGTGCAGTGATTTTCAGAGATGGTGCGACACTGCGCCTCAAGGCAAGCTCCTGCATGAAAGAGGCCCATTGGCTGCCGAAGCCAATATCAAAATCGACAATGTGAATACGGTTGTAACCATCGAGAGCTTCAAGAAGAGCCTGGTTGGAAGTGAAATTGGAGAATTGGAGAACTGGAGAGATCTCAGAGAAGACCTTGTAGGCCCCGATCTTGAAGACGATATCTAAAGGAGAGTAAGCGGGGGTTAGCAGGCGAGGAGAGGAAGGGGCCTTAGCAGTGGTGTCGAGGAGCAGTTGCAGGGCCTCCTTGAAGTAGAAAGCCGCCCTCAGCAGGGGCTTCCCGACAGGGGAAAGCTGGTGATTGAGCCGCGCCAATATCCCTCGCGCATGTAGAGAATTCCCAGACTCGACCAGCTCGGCGGCCTTGAAGAGCTGGTCGACCAACCCCTGCAGCTGCGGTTGCTGATCAGTGCCTTCACTCGAGCTGCCCTCCAGTTTTGGCTTCACGGGCCTTTGCTGAGAAAGGGCATGAAGAGTAGAAAAGCTCTGCTGCAACTGCTGTCGCGGGGCGAAGAGCTCTTGGCTTGAATCGGAAAATGGGACTTTGAGCGCCGGACAGCTGGGGTCGGTGATCGTGGGCTGGTGGCGTTTGGGTTGAGGCGGGAGGAGGAGGTGCTGTTGCTCCTGCTGGGAGTAGGATAAAGGCAGGAAGAGAGATGGGTTTTGAGGAGGATGAGCTTGTTGCTGGCTTATGAGCTGTTGGGTACCGAAAATCTGAGGCTTTTCGTCGATGGGTTCGAGCTGCTGGTCATAAAATGCTCCCAGTGGATGGATAGGAAGATTTGCGGCTGAAGGAGAGAAGATGAGATTAGGAGGATTACTGGGGCTTTTGTTGCTGCTGCCAAAGCAGGCGCCTTTGAAATCAGGAAGTGGAAAGCTTCCACCGCCAGCAGTTAACGGAGCATTCCAGGCATTCGCATTCGACAGACTCGGAGCAGCGTCAAACCCGAAACCCAAATCAGCTACAGACCCAAGACTCGCCGCTGCGCCATCGAACTCCGCAGCCGGACCGCTGCACCCACTCAGCAACAGCTGCTTCAGCGAAGGCCCGGCGCCGTCCATGTCGAACCACTGGATGAACGACTGCTGGTTGCCCGTCGGCAGCGCCGCCGCAGAGTCCGCCAGCATATTCTCCCAATCTTCCATCCCAATCCCGCCGCACTTGTCGCCCCCAACCTCCAAGGACGCCGCCATCGGCTGCAATTCCGAGGGGGGCCATTCCTCCTTCCGGGCAACGCCGCCGCCTTCACTGCCTTGCCGAGAAGGCGGCCATTTGAGGAGAGGATTGTCGGAAACTGCCGCCACGCCTACGGTGTCCAAATAGCAGCTGCCTCCGCTTCAAAAGCCCACAGCTTGGACGGCCAGGATCATTTCTCACCCTCTTCGCAAGGTTCTGCAATCCCCGTGCCTTCCCCCTTGAAACCCAAAATCTCTTAAAACAGCCTCTGAGAAATGCGGTAAATAGTGGGGTAGAACAGCTGTGGTTCTCAGAAATAACAGGGAAACAAACCTGGCATGAGTGGAAAAGGAGCAGTAGAGTCAAGACCGCAGCAGGCCCTCTTCTAGCAGAGGCGACGGACTACAGAAGCCGGGTGCACCCACCTGAAGGTCTTCGTTGCAGCATAAAAGTGTAGCTGCAAACCTCCACCTTCCCTCTCCTCCTTTCTTCTTCTTCTATTCCCCTTTCTCAACTCTCTCTCTCTCTCTCTCTCTGGGTGCGTTTAGCTGCCCTATTTGGGAGCAGTATTAGGCCCGGTGCTTTTTTTCCCTCTCTAGTCTGGCATGGTCCATGGATGCGTGCAACATGAAAAAGGTGGAATAGGAAAAAGGCTCATTAGTCCTCGTGGTCGTGCACAAGTTTAAATCAGCCTCCTTGGACAGCTGGGCATTACGTGGACCAGCACCAGACCCATTTGAACAGATGGGTCCCACTTTCCGAGTAGGACCGACTTCCTCCTTGCTTGTTTTTTTATTCCGTTCTCCCTCAGAAATAGCTCCTAACCGCATATGCATGGGTTTTGCAAGGCTTTCAATGCCCTTCACCTTTATCACATGACATTTAATTATCTGCTTCAATTGTAAGTTTATTTAACAACAGACGTGTTATAAAAAAAAAAAAAAAAATTGCCATGTGAAGAATATATCTTGCAGGAGTGTGTATATTTCAGTCTTAGCTCCACTGGCAAAAAACACACGGAAGGGCAGTAATGGCTATGCCCTGGATAGGTCGACTGGGCCAGTTGGGTAACTCAACCAATTCCTCCACGGACCCTCTGTTTTTGCCCTCTGTTTAATGTCCTAAACCAGACTTTGCCAAAATTGTGCTCGAGAAACCGATTTGTGGAATGTGTTTAACTCAATGTAGAAAAGGGCAAAAAGGCCCAAAAAAAAAGAGAGGAAAAGAATATATATAAAAAGGGTAATTATTCAATTGTACCCATTTTACACTTTTTCTTTGTGATGTGACACTATAGTCATTTTCACAAGCTCTACTCTTCCCATTGTTACCCAAGTTTTTAATCATCATTCTTTTTCTTGTTTTTTTTTTTTTCATCACAACATGTATTTTCAAGCTTTCACTTTGAATGTTCACTTGCAGGTTGGTGCCGCAATCATGTAATGGAAGATAGGGTTAATGGGGTTGTGCCTTGTAGCCGTTCATGCATCGTCTCCAAGGTCTACCACTCTGCCAACACTTTTTGCCGGCAGCCACTCATCCCAGTCTTCCTTGCGGCCGGCAGCTCAGCCTTGATGTTGGTGCTCGCAATCATGTTGCTGCTATTCAGGTTCGTTGGCACAGAAAGAAATCTCGATTACCATCATTTTATCTTCATGTTCCTGATCTGCATAGCACATGCATGCCTGTTACCCCATGCTATGACTGCTAACGCAGCCTTCGCATTTTGGAGACTTATGGGGAAAAACCACACCATCCTCTTTACACTGCAATCCAAAACTGCCCCATCCTCTCACCATGATCATGATCATGATCAGGGCTTGTATATATCATATGAATCTGGGTTCAGGAGTTCTTCCACAGCTACTGCTGATACACCACAGTCACATCCACCAGCCCCACTGTCAGTCCCAGCCCTGGGTCCCTTTTCGGCCTGTGACAGTGATTGTTCTCCTCTCCAACTTAAAACGGCCAAGCGTCCGAGGCACCTCTCATTCAAATCATGACTGTAGGCTGTAGGCCCATGACTCGGCAATAATGCTATAACTCATAACAGACCAATCCAATTTTTATCAGCTATCTCCCAAGTGGAGTCCACATCCTCCCACCATTCCGCCAAGCCCTGAATTTTAGGCCCACATGCCAATTCCAATAGTTTATCCCTCCATATATTATCATACAAGCTGCTACCACAAAAGGGCCGTTTCCTGTAATGATCCGAAGTGGGCAATTCTTTTTTTCAGACAGTCTTCCAAATGCATACATTGTGCTGGGTGGTCCATAAAGCTCTGATTTCAGAAAATGGGCTTGAGCGTTAACCTTCCATGCCCCATAACTTGTGTTGAACGGCACAATCACATTTTAATATTTATATCCTGAAATATTGCAGCCTCATCCATATATGGGGTAGGCTGGAACTAAGAGCACCTATTTTTAGGTGCTTACATGGCTTTTGTTGAGAAATTATTGGAGGGATAAACTACAGATTGCGGTCCTGCCGATCTAGCTTTGATCCTCGGAAACCACAGCAGAATTCCATCTGAGCCATCCATCTATAAGATGGACGGTTTTGATCATTGCTTCTCTGATCTTGTGCGCCCCATGGGAGGCTGGAAATTCATGATCGTCAGTCGCGACGGACGCGAAACTAAATACTCCGACGGCAAAGTGGACAGAAGCTGGTCACCACCTACAGGAATTTGTACCACAACCGATGTTATCGACACATCTTTCCCGCCAAAAACCAGCCTGCATGCTAATCCGTGCCGTACAAAAGCAGGCCCCACCTTAGAATCCAGCCGCGTAGTAATCTCTCCCAAATTTCTCACTGGATGGGCCACTTGGGGAGAACAGCATCGAATCCGTCCATTTCATGATCCTACCACATCAATCTGTTGACATAAAATGTCAATATTGGCCCAGCATCTTCAATGGAAGTCATTTCGTACACGCGCTGGATTCTTGCTCGAAATAGAGGACGGATTAAAAAGGCTTTCCAGGTGTCTTGTAGTCTAGTCTATCACTTCTGCACACGTAAATTATAGCGACAGACGAGCTCGCGTAGCGTATACGTCGAGGCTTTGTCTTTCTCCGACCCTTCTCAATCCAACCCCAAAGTAGAATAAAGGTGATATTTTTCTCTTCGCTTTCCTTGAATTTCACCTTCTACGATCCATGTGAGGTTCTTTCTAGTGTTTTGCTGATTCGATTTTGTTGCATATGGTTGAATATCTGTCGTTTTTCGTCGTTCTTATTTTTATTTTATTTTATTCTTCTGAATTAGAGAAGTCAGAAATAGGTTTTCTTTTGAGATCTCTATGTATTAAAGAGGATTCGGAGCTTGTGTGTCCATGGCTCTGTTTGAGGAATTGCGTGATCGGCAGACAAGGATACAAAATTATGTGTTGAATTTTGAACTTTAGAATTTTGTTCGAATGGGTGGAATGATGATCCGGAGAGTTTGTATGAAGCTTATCAGGAAATTCTAATGGAAAAACACGTGTCTAACATGATTCGGGTTGTATAGAGTATTGGAGACGATTGTTTTGATTGATTCCCCCACAATCTTGTGCAATTATCAAGAAATTAACTCTAACCAGTACACCAAAGTTCTCAGGATGTATAGAAGTAATCAAGCTCAAGCTCTTAAACCATTAAGGAAATCAACATTTCTCACTTTCTTTGCAATCAGTGTTTGTGGTGGGCCACAGCATGTGGCGGGACTCACTTTGGCCTTCCAGGGTATCCCTTCAAAAGTTTGCCCTGATTGTGAACCAAAACCAAGGAATCGACCATGATACAATGTTGAAGAGTTCTAATCAGTTCATCAAAAGTCTCAAAACTCATGGACCTTGCCTAGCTTAGGCTCCTTAATTTTGTGAACCTGTGTTAGTTCTGGTATTCTGGTATCCCTTATTTTCCCTCGACAGATTCTTTCAAGTGTATTAATGGATCGGGGATGTATTTTGAGGGTTCTTTCTGAATTCCCTTGTATTTAGCATGGTATAATTGTCAATTAAGTTTTATTCTCTTTCAGTGATTGCAAGACAAATGGCACGAAGCTCCTTCAAGCAAGAGCATGACCTTGGTATGCTCCCTCCTCTGGCACCTATCATCTGCAATGTATGGATGCAGCACTCACCTTTGGTGTGTGTATGGAATTCAACCTGTATATTTAGTTCGCCCACCATGAAAACCGGATGCTTAAAAGCTGTGGTGAATCCCTATTATGGTCTTCTACTCCACCTTGTGCATCTATATGTTGTTGGGAGGCTGCTAATCATTTGCTGTTTTTGATGATGGTGATTTGATGAGCTGAGTTTAAGGCATCCCATATCATGATCTGACTTCATATGCAGAACTTTCAACATAATGAGCCTAATGCAGGTGTTTGAATCACTTTATACACTGTGGAATGAGCTTGTGATGTGATTAATCTCTACATGTCATGGAAAAACAGCTTTATATTAATTTGACTCTATAAAAGGTGTGGAAGAATTAGACTCATTTGGTCATTTGATGTAAATGTTCTGTTTTATTTTTCTCTTGAGCTTCAGTCCTTTTGGACTTTAGACCAGAGGAAAGTTCCTGTTGCATTGTTTCTGTTTGGCTGCTATATATTTGAATTTTCTTGTGCCCTCACATGCAGAGAAGAGGCGCGCAGAGGCTGCTAGAATTAGAGAGAAGTATCCAGATAGGATTCCGGTGAGAAATATTGTTCAATTATATTCATTTGCTTTCTATCAGCTACTGATTTCACTTAATTTTCACTGCACTAGAGTGGAATTAGTCTGTCTTGTTTTGATCACTTAATTCTTGTTAATAAGGTCAAATAATTGTAAAGGATCCATGTGAATGAGTCCCAATGCGAAAATGTGTTAATGGGATTGAATGCTGCTTATAACCAACTATTTGGCAGCTGTTGTGAGCTTTGAGAACATAAGATTTGTCTTTGATGAATATGGGGTTCAAAGAACTGTTACTGAGCAAGTTGGAAGCCAACTGAAGCCTTGTTTTGGTTGATTTATATTCTGAGTGATTTGAATTATCTCTTTCTTCCAATCTTCAAGCATCAAATAATATAATCTGAGTGCTAATGAAATGTGATTGGAAAATTTTCACATTATGCTTGAAACTTGTCTTTTTTCTTCTGCATTGCAGTAATAATTTTTTGAGCATGCTTTTTTTGCACTTTGAAATCGTTACCGACAGACCTTTTCTTCTGTCTGTTTGATGAAACCTAGATTTTTTCTGCCACTCAGGATAGTTTAACTAGACACCCATCCTGTCCAAAATTTTTGTCCTACTTAGATGAATGAGCGCACAAAATTCTAGGCCATTTCATTACTTCCATGTGCTACTTCACATATGTTATATCTTCCACACAAAATATGACAATTTTTTGAATGATGAGTCTGGATTGAAGTGATAATTTTTTCTACACACATTATCATGTAATTTTGAAAAAAAGAAGAGGTTTAATTCATCCATTGCAGCAATTCTAAGTTTAAAATTTAAATGAAATGGACATAAAAATTTTCCATTGTAGAAAATGGACATAGAAAAAGGAAATACAGCTCCTATCAGTGGATATCTTAGCTAGTTGAGTATAGCACCTATCTGAGGATGTTTCTTGTATGGCCAAACTTATTATCATATATTCAGACAAAATGTCTGTTTTGTATGTGATTGGATGTAACTGCCACTGTTTGTTGAAATTCTGTTGTTACTACTTTCTGTTGATGGCAATGACGGTTCACCACTTCTATTGAATTGATCATAATACCCCTGTAAAAACTTACAAAATTAGCTTTGAATGTGAGAATTCCAGGATAAAGGTGAAATTCTTGGTTTGACAACAAGCGTATGCTTGTGCTCAAGAGCAAATAGAGATGAAAGACATGGATATGCCATTTTATTGATAGAAGCATTTTCCAGCTACTACATAACTGATCTTTCCTTAGCAAGGTGCAGCAGTCACATGAAGGGAACATACCATTACTATGTTTACTGTATCATCTTCTCTAAAGTGCACTACTTGTGTGGAACTTGAGTTCTATGAAGGAAAGGCCACCATAAAACTCACCTGTGCCAAAAATCCGGCTAATCAGCCGATAGGTGGTCTTCCCCTGTACGTTAAATCTGCCTGCTGGTTTTTCTGTGATTCAAACATATGGTAAGTGTGATAATATATTTGTTATCCCATGTGATCCTCATTGCAGAGAGCCATTTTCTGAACACCGATTCTCTAAGCAAGAGGCATCATAAGTTCAACATGGTGCCACAAGTGACATTTGCCTTTTTGAATTCATTCTTCCCTTATTCTTTAGAAGGGAACCATACTATCTGACCCCTCGAGATTGGCTAGTAAAAGACAGATGTGGAGCCAGTTGTCATTTGATCATGTTCAAAAGCGGGCATCTGAGTTCATTTCAGAGTTAGCTTTTATTAATTGGGAATACATCAATTTTATTTTCAATTTGATGATGAAACATGTTTTGATTATGCAGATAGCATGCTACGTTCTAAGTATGTAAATCAAATCACTGAACAAGGTTTCGTTCTATTTTCTGAACACATTATATTGTTGGATGGATCTGAGCACTTATATTCATAGTTTATCTCCAGTTTCATCTGGTTATATCTCTGAGAAACTTTGCAATTATATCTTTAGATGTAAACTGACTTTTGCTAGATACATTTCTTTTTGTTATGCTAAGGTGATTGTGGAGAAGGCTGAGAAAAGTGATGTTCCAAACATTGATAAGAAAAAGTGAGCCTTTTTTATGCCCTGAATTTTGACTATTCAGCCCTTTCCAGTTTTTGCTTGTTTCATTTGTTTTAACTTTCACATGCGGAAACTTGCATCTAAAATCACCTTTACCGAACAAGCTCTACTTATCTTGCTGTCCTTTTTTAGGAGTTCCCCTGCTATCTCACTCTTATCCTTGTTAGGCTCACCACTAATTGCGCCTATATTGTGCCTACACTTGTTGTTTTAGAAGTATGATCTGTAATGAAATGGCCTTAAGAACTAGTTATTTTCATCTTCATGCTTATCGCTAAGTCTTATCCCAATTAATTGGGGTAATCTGTATGCCGTTCTGCTCTTTGAAGTTCAACATTTATACAACTACCTATCAGCAATTGTTTGCTTACAACTTCCATCACTTCCTCGTCACTTTCCCCATGCCCTCTTAGGGCCCTGGACAGCTCATCCTTGCTAGTGCAATCCTTAGTCTATGTTACACCTAGAAGTCTACTCTTTCTTGGAATTGTCTTTTGAACTTTTATTTTCAAAATATTTCTTAGTTCTTAAATTTGTCCCAATTACAACTAATACACTGAAGTATTCCTTCATTTCAGCAAACTCCCATTTATTTTGTGTCTTTATAACCCCTATCGATTCAAATAGAGTCGAACCGGGAATCAAGTGGTAGCTGTTTACTCATTTCCATTTCTGTTTTGTTTTGCATCACCATTCTGATATATCAAGATGAGGACAATTCGGTCGTTATATGCAAACATGAGTATTTGATTAGTTTGTGACTATTTGGGATTGGCCTGAATTATCTGTTTAATTTTTAATTGTAGGTACTTGGTTCCAGCTGATTTGACTGTGGGGCAATTTGTGTATGTAATCCGCAAGAGAATCAAACTGAGTGCAGAAAAGGCAATCTTCATCTTTGTAGACAGTGTCCTCCCTCCAACAGGTATTTTGCATGCAAGTCATGTGCAATGTTAGTTCAATCATTGCATTTTCTTCAGCTTGTTCTTAGTGTTGATCATCTAATTGCTTCAGGAGCAATAATGTCAAGAATATATGACGAGAAGAAGGATGAGGATGGGTTTCTTTATGTTACCTACAGTGGAGAGAACACGTTTGGAGGACATACTGCTCTGTAGCCATTGATGCGGTAGCTCCAGTCTCCTTATTCGAAATTGTTATCATTTGTCATTATTCCTGCCTTAAATGCAATATAAGACCCTCCTGGAGTTAAAGTGTATAGAGTATTCTGTATATAGTTTCAAGTTGATTCCTCAGTGTCAACAAGTTCTCTAAATACAATCCTCAAAAGAATGACCATTCACTCATAGTGTGTATGCACGTTCTGCCATATATGTCGTTGGGTTTCATCTATGGTCTTGTTATTCTAGCTGCTTCCTCTCCTTTGTGGCTGTTTTGTAGCATGTTCAATCTGAATTGCAATTACTTCTCCACTGTTGCATTCCAATGAGATGGGCCATTCTCATGGCAGGGTTCCCCAATTGTAGGCCTTTTGCCATTCATACGTGTAATCACTTAAAAATTTCCAACCTGTTTAAGAATTGTGTAGATGTGTCATCCGAGCAACCAGTTGTAATTAACTTGTTCTAGTCCAGGTGATGAATTATTGACTGTTTTAAAGCGTTATTATAGCACTCAAGTCAGATCAACTGATATTCGCAAGTTGTTACATACAGTAAAAAAAAAAAAAAAACAACAATGATTAAAAAGAGCATATGGGTTTTGAATGTAGAAAGATATTATCGGATAGTAGTCTGAATTCAAAAGAGTTAAAGAGATCGCTGTGGGAACTTGGCTGTTTTTTTTCTTGTGTGTTCCTGCGGAAGCTCCTACTAACAAGCATGTTGGGGCCAGATTTAGTGTCGCGGATGTTTCATATTCACGATTTCGCATTCATGATGGTGTAGAGCTGGTAGTTTGGCACCATAGCCCACCATTATTGGAAGTATACACAAACAGGTTCAATCCAATTTTGCAAGGACATGACATAATTGCAGAGGCAGCCGGCACGCCCAGATGCTGCTGGTAGCTGGTTACCTTGGCTACCTAAGTTTCCAACCAGCATGATAGAGATGCCTGAGGGTAGGTGACATGTAGGGCTGGAATTCGAGCCATTTGTCCAAAGGACAGCGTATTGATCAGGAAATATGCCATTCTTGCTTCCTAAAGAATGCTCAGTTGAAGTCGCTATTTATGTGACCGTGCTGTGTTTCAAGTTGCTTGCCTTAGCTCCTACCGGAGTGTGGTTAGAGTCTGTAGATTTGGGAAGGATGTCTGCTGAAAGAGACACAAGGCATTGATCAAAATTGAATGCACTTTTATTGATCTCTGTGCTCATTCTTCGTTTGTTACAAGAACAATACTATGAGCCCTAAATGGAATTTCATCACTTTTTATGAAAAATAAAGAAAAAAAATGGAGAAAGTGTTGGCCGACCTGACTCCCAACAAGTAGCTCTCTTAAGCCTGTCCAGGGGGATTTTCTATGGACTTTTTATTGGGGTTTCTACTATGGCGGACTTTTGTCCGTCCACCATAATTCTTTCATCTAGCCAAGGTATACCCGTATATGCTACACTTGACCTGCTTTAACGCCTCCTTTATATCTTTTTTGATATATATATATTTTTTTATAAGTCTTGCCTTCCACTTGAATTTTGGGCTTTTTACTCAGGACCCAAAACCTGCCTAACCAGCTGTCTTTTGATTAGGTACGACAAATGTCCCCTTGGATGATTATTGGCACATGTCTTGTCTGCGTTTGCTCATACGGTCTTTGTAACTTGCGGAGGTAATCGTGCTCCCTTTAAGCACTTGCTGTTCCTCCACATAACCTGCCAAATCATTTCTACCAATCGCCCAACTGGCAGTTTGTTGGTGCAAGAGGCGTATGCGTGCAATGCGAGCCGATAAAATGAGCTCGACAGCTTCTACAGCGAGGCAGGAGCCGAGCTGATTTCAACGCCGAGCCCGATTCTCCAGCCTCCTCGGTGGGTGCATTTGTCGCGCCGTCGATCGTTAGCAAATTGACCACCCCTCGCGGGGACCTCCATCATCGGCATCTGAGCCGTCCACTTCGCAGCGGGTTGCGCCCTCCCACGTGGGCTTGGTGCCATGTGTCATGCCTAGCAGCGAGTGACGGCGACCGCTGCCCTGGTGTTGCCGGCCGCAGGTGCAAGCGGCGGTTGGCAATGCATGTCTGCCTCCGCTCTTGTCCCCTACGCACATCTGGTGGGACCCACCTGTCCCCCACCTCATGGGCCCATACTAGGTGGACCAGCCTACCCGTTCCTGCTGGGCCCCTCTTCCGCGCTCCAATCCCCCATCATGTACTCTGGCAGCGTACGATGGCGATGCACATGCGCGCACAAGGTCTACCTACAGACAAGACCTATCGACTAATCAAAACGCTTATGAATGTATCTTATCAATTCATCTAAATTTAGATGGTCGATAGATCCGATTTTAACCCTTTAATTGGTGTACGTCAACCATTCATTCAGAATCATAAGGCGGGTGTGGGTTTCTGACCAGGCAGTAAGAGCATCTTGTTCTCACCCACGGTTGGGTCTTCTTGGGGACTGATCAATTGAATGGAATGGAATGAAAAGAAAAATATAAGGATGATATAACATAGATAGGTAGATCATATCAAAAAATAAAAATACTGGGAAAAATATACGTTAAATCAAGCCTTCTAAAATAGTTTCGGAATTCCGTTCTGTTCAAGCAAACAGCCCCTGACCGTGATGAGATACGTGCTGCGACGCATGTAAAATTTTGCGCCGCCACATTACTGAGCTGTTCTCGGAGTTTTTCTTCGATTTTGTCTTTTCTGCGAGCGTTTTTTCTGCTTCCCACGGTCTCGTCCTCCGCACGGGTGGGCCCATGTTGGTCGGGTGGCCTACTTTGCCATGCTAGCATTAACCATGGAAATGATCTACACCGTTCATCTGGTGGGCCACCTGTTGTGCGCGAAGCCGCTTTAAAGCACATTGTAGGTTTTCTGTTGGTTAATTACGACAACGAGCATTATTAATCAGGACCGTTGAATATTCTCCGCATAGGGGAATGGGTTCCCTAAGAAAATCGAAGAATGTTTTTTACTTCAATCCAAAACAAAATTATATCTTATACCCCCTTTTATTCATCATTATTTTAATTTTTCATTCATTATTCATCTCATCTTAATTATTCAGAAAATCTATTTAAATTAATGATTATTTTTTCTCAAATAATTATAATTATAATTTATCTATATTCTTTACTATATTTTAATTATTTTCTTCGCAATATACTTTTCATTGCATGAGCATTAAAATCCCTGGTACACCAATTCAAATATGCCCAAAACGAGGTTACTGAACCTTAGTAAAAGTGTCAAATTGCAGAAATTAACCGACAATGGATTGCTAGAAAAGGGTCGAAATACTGCGGCTGTCGTCTACCGGTCTGGGAGAGCTGTGTTCGTCCTCCACGGCAATGCTGAATTCCTGACTTTCTGACTAAATAAAAACATTCACGCGAAATGGGTGCATCGAGACACTTAGTCTATCCATTATTTGCTAATATGTTTTTTACAGTCTATCCATTATTTGCTAATATGTTTTTTACAGTCCTAGGTGTGTATTATATAGTTAGAAGGAAAAAAAAGAAAGACAGAAAAAAAAAGAAAAAAAAAAAGGCATCATACCTACCTACATTAATGTGATGTGATTCGTCCATGATGCATTCACTCTTCAGGTTTGGAATAGCAAGCCACAATTTGGAGCTAAGACGCTTGTCAAATAGGCTATCAGAATAACTCATTTGAACTCTATATTATTGTTTATCTTAGCGTATCATCGGTGGCCTGACGACAGAATGCGTGTCAATTCACCTGATCAACGGTCTTGATCTAGTTGCATGGATGATCACATTACTCTACAGCTGTTGAACATTTTCTCCTCAGATCTAGCAAAGCATTGTGATTTCTCACCCGTATCTTTCATCTGCATATGATACCATGCATACCAAGCTCTGAAAACTTTTAATTGGACACCATCAGAAGAGTGTAATTCTGGGGAATACCATACCAAAGTTAAAGAAAGCCTGATGATGCATACTTTTTTCCTTCTTTTGAACGAACTATAAAATTTCGGTGAGATTCAATCCAACTGCTACACTTGTTCTCATTTATTTAGTTAAGGCGTAGAAAGTCATTTCGATAGAGAGTTGGGTGAGCCTAGCATCTCGAAAGTATGTTTGGGCAATTTAGTAAGAGTTTTCAATTAATGTAGTGATTTGAGAACCATAAAAAGGCATGGAGAAAGCAATAATATTATATATAGATGCCTTGAATCTGATACATTGTATGAAAAGAGACTTCACCTTCCAATCCCCAAAACAGAATCATTCCCCTCTTTTAGGAGTGACCGAAGCAGCACCATGTTCAGATTTTCACCTTGCAATCGCCAGCTTGTCCCGTCCCTTGAGGCCCACGTGGTGCGATAATAATCCATTGATCCTCACCATTCATCTTCTTATATATACTGTAGAATGAGACTCATATCTCTCACGCTCAACTTCACACATGAATAGCGCATATTATCAACGAAAAGTAATTACTAGACTTTGGAACGATGCCTATGATGATGTCCAAAGATATCGGCTGGCCATCTAAATGGTGAGTCGCGAGGTGGGGAAACAAAAGCATAGCTCAGATTGTGAGAGCTGCCGTGCGTAAGGACGAGGCATACACCCTTCTTCATGACTGTATTTTATGTTGCATCGAATGACTCCCGCGCGCCATCAAAACGATGCTTCCGCTAGCCAGCCACCCATTTTTTCGGTATTTTCCCACTGCGTTTTGCCGGTTCAACACGCCCCTCCCATGGAGAACAACGCATGGGTGTATTATTTATGGACGACTATTTTGTATCATGGAACATGCTTCTACACATTCCTACCACCATAGGAGGGCCACGATCCAATATTCCTTATCTTAAATAATCCTGATCATTTACTTGCTCAATATTATTGGTTTAATTGTGCGTTTTTGGGAAAAAAGTTTTTTCAGAACTTGGGCTTTTAACTGGGATATAGTCACTAGTCAGTGATACATTTGGATGCAAAATTGGTGACAATTATATGCCAAGACGTTTAGCAATTGCAGTGGACCGTCTAAATAAAGAAACCCAAAAATGGAAGGATTTGATCATATTCATGGGACCTTGATGTATCATTCATTGTTCTCAACTCATTTTCATGATGATGGTTGCAAATTTCTTATGTATTGCCCAATCTATTATCGACACTAAGACGCCGAGGGCCCAGATCATTTGATCAATGAAAACTGGGTCCCACTAGGGAGTGAAACACACAAGGTTCTAGGCGGCAATAGAGGAAAAACGGAACTTGGAAAAATTGGGTAGGGCAAGCGCAACAAACACGGAGCCATAGGTCATCCATCCAAGCGTGAAAACTGAAAAGGACAAGGAAATAAGTTCCTCGATATAAACAAAGAAATAGCAGGCTCTGCCTTCCTTGCTTTTGTTCCTCATCTCTTTCTCTCTCCGTCCGTGATTTTTTACACGATCTACTATATATTTACATGGAAGGATGTAAAGGGATTCTTCTCTTTCCCTTGGTGGGGATATTGGCGTCAGGCCCATTGATTGAGAAGTGGAGCGAGAAGGGAGACAAAGGAGGTCACCCATATCTCCATTCTCTCCCCTCAGTCTCCATCATCCATAAACCTCCATGTTCTCTTCCTAGACCAGCATTTAATGCCTTCTCCATCTACAAATAGTATCACTACTACTACTCTCTGCTAGCATAAACAACCTCCCTCACTACATTCTTCTACCCTTAAATTCACCAGCTCTCTCTCTTTCTCTCTCAATGTCTTCAGCTTTTATCTTTCTCGTGCTGCTTTCTCTTTCTGTCCATGCATGCAACGCCCGTCATCTTCGTGGCGCTCCAAAACATTCTATGAAGGTTCGTGGCAAGTCCTTATCTTCTGGCCCTTGGTTTTGAGCGTTCATGCTGCTCGAGATTCTTCCTTAGGTTCAGCAACATGAATTGTCATTTGGCCATATTAAGTAGAGTCAACTGAATCGTAATCATCGAATGTCCATCATCAGCTGATGGATTGTCAAAAGGATGAAACTGTTATGTGGGTGTGCTTGGAACTGTTGACCCAAGCTGAGATTAGATTGTAGCCCATCCGAGATAGATCATTCAAGAAAGTCGGCAGACATACTAAACTGATGTCTTAAACCGAAACCATTCATTTTTCTATGTCGTGCAGGTAGTGAAGAAGGTGACCTCAGACAAACCTTCAACTCCAGCAACCATGGTGCAGTCCAACTCGCCTGCAGAACTCCAATCTCAGCCCAAGAAACCTGTAAAAGTCCAAGTAGAAGCTGATCATGAAAGTGTCACTGGTGCAATCACTGGCAAAACAAAGGATCCACCTACTCGTACGGAGAGTGTGGAAGGAAGAAGCGGAGTTGCTTCAGGTGCTGTTCCGATCGAGTCTCTTGTCACGGTTTCATGGCGAGTACCACGTGAGAAACATGGAGAGCACCCGGGTTTCAACTTAGATTATTCTCCACCCAAGACACATCCTCCCTCTCACAACTAAACACCTTTCCTTCTCTATCTCACATTTCATGACATGTCTACTCATTCTGACTTCAACCAAAGACAGAGAAATACAAGGAATTATGAAGATATAGCTTAGTAGAATGAGCATCTTATATAGTTACTCCAAACATGACCATATAACAGTTGTACCTTTTTCACTAGAAATATCACTGCTTTGGCAATCATATGTTATGCTGTCACACTCCACAGCTTTCTTTCCCCACTTTTCTTCTTCATCCTTTTCATCTCATTGCACCATATCATCAGGAGTATGTTTTCTGCACTGCTATGCAATTATTGATCGGCTGACACGTACCAATTCAACTTCCAACTTCGCCTGTGGAAAATATGCCTCTCCTCTCTGATCCATACAAACTTCATTACTACTTGGGGAGATATAATAGTGCATGGACTATTGCAATGTGTCCTATGGGTAGTAAAAATAGCTTTGAAAATATCATTTCCGTTGAAACTATAATAGTAATTATTATTATTTCTATTGATCGGGTGTGCAGGAATTGAGAATTTAGCTCACATGGGTTTGCAACGGACAAGTGAATTGGAGGTAAATTACTCCATACTTTTTAAATTGAAGATTTGGGAGAAATGTATTGGAATCATTAGTTTGAGTACATATTTATTGCGTGGAGAGTTTTATAGTGTCCAACACATATGGCCCATTTCCCACTCCATGTCCCTATTCAAGGCGGCAAGCTCAGATGGCCTGGGCACTCATGCATGCGCCCTTCACATGCAGTACGTATGTGTGATCATATGTGATAACGTGGAAAAAATGCTTCCATGCAAACCAAAACAAAATGGCAAGCGTAACCTGCAACCATGTGGCTGTGTTTATGTAGGAAACCGGAGAGCAGGCACGATGGGTGGCAGGATTTCGGTCCAGTGCTATCCATGTCTCCATCACTGCCGAAGAACATGCAGTGTATGGGGGAACCGATGTTGTCGAGGACGCAGACGACATGGATTACCAGCAACCTCACCGCAAACCACCAATTCACAACGAATCACCCTAAGTAAATGTTGCTTAAGAGAGTAATTGTCAGATGATTCTGCTAGATTTATGGTTTTGAACTTGGTTTAAAATGTAGCATTAGGATGAAGGGAGCATTTACATTGATGGTGTATGGTCCTCCACAATTGCTGTTGCGTTTTTATATATGATTGTGAATAAAAACAGAAGAACATAAGACGTGGCTTTGTGGCCATGGCTGTAGCAGAATGTGCGCGGTGGTGGTCAGTAAATGAGGATGGCCGTTATCCGTTTGCCCTTCCTGTTGGTTTTCTGCAGTTACTTCCCACATGGTTTTTTTGCTCGCCTTCCAGAGAAAACGCTTTGATACTCTGGCGTATGGCTTGATGGATGGATGATGCACAGGTGCTTGGGATAGTCTTCAGATATGGGACTGAAATCAATCCAAGTCATGAGTCCCAGTTTCCAGGTGTTATCAGCTTTTGCTACCCAAATTAAGCTGGCTTGATTATATGTTTGATCCGTTGATAGACGCTTGAGGATTTGTATAGGAATGATTTTGCAGTTGTGGTCAGATAATTCTCTACTCTTCCATTATATGGGCTCATGATCAGGTCTGTGGTAATTGAAAATGTCGGCATGCATGTATTTCCTGAATAAAGCCACATGCCGACAAATGCCGAAATGATCGAACAACCAGAAAGTTCATGTCCTGCACACTAATTTGGGCAGCATACACTGAACTGGTATGTGTATATCGCATGCAGTTGTCGTGTGTAGATGAAGATAAACTTGAAATAATAAAAAAAGAATTCCACAGTGGGATTGTGAATCACTTCTACTACCACATTGCTAATGAATAATGAAACAACATGTATCTCGCTGATCACTAGTATTCCAGTTGATTGAGAATCGATCGTTTTCCATCCAATGGTTTCGACCAAGTTCAGTTTTCTCTTCTTTGGGCATCATGCAAAAATTCAAGCCATTTAGGACCTACTCATTCCCATTATCATTATTTTAAAAAAACATGGACGGAGAAATTTTCATGCGAACAAAGAACCGCAGCTAGGGCTGGGTATCGAACAGCATGACTGATGAATCGCATGGTCCACATTACCAATGGGACCAGGTGCATGGGAAACTTTTAACATGCTTGTTTCATCAAAGGACTCCATGTTTGGACTTTGCCGGGTGTGTTTGGCAAGAGACACCGGAAAGAAAAATGCATTTTATCTTACACAATACACTAATAATTATTTTTTTATCATCTACGTTTTTTATTATTTTCTTTATTTACTTTAAAACTTACATGATTTCCTATCATGCATCATATCTTCCTTAGACATTTTCAATTATCCAAACAAACCCAAAGGCAATAGAAATTATACACCGAGGTGTTGTGATTCTTCGCACGTGAGAAATGGAGCAAGTGTTATTGGCCTGATCAACCTTAACAATAACGTGTGTTCTGGTCGACCACATGTTGACACTGTACACACTGATGCTCGGTATCTCTCACGTGTGCCATCCGATAGTCTCTGATGTAGGTCAGAGCAACAAGATTTCAAATCATTTTACAACGTCTACGCTTTCTAATGCAGACGTAATTAATGATTTAAACGGAAAATTAAATCCCTGTCGGCATGGCCGTTATGCGGGCGTGAGCATACTCCTGGAAGGTTGGTTGGAATTCCAGATCTCCGATGCAAATTCACTTTCAGCGTTGATTAGTTAGAAAAGCTTCTGAGGAACCGGTGTCAAGTGTGGGAATATAATAAGTTTTTAAAAAGTATAAATAGTTGAGCCTAAGGGTGCAAATTGGGTTAGGTTATATTGATTCAAGGTCATCCTAACCTTAATCCTATCTATTAAAACTTTAGCCCAACTCTATTTATAGATGGGGTCAAGTTAATCCAATCCTTATCCAAGCTTCTAAGATTTGGGTTGAATTCAGGTCAGTTTTAGGTCAATAATTTGATTTTATATCTTTTATATATAGATTTTAATATATTTAAAGTATTAATTATTTGTTCTAAATTTGCTTACAAAGAATAAATTTTGATACATTAATCTTAAAAATAAATATATATGGATTAATATATGAAAGGGAAGCTTAAGGTCATATGGCTTTCAAAGAAAAAAATAAAAAAATAGGGCTAGATTTTAAATTGCACTCTTATTTAAAATAATTAGAAATAAGTATATAATTTTATTTGAAATAATAGATAGTAGATCAAAGATTAAATTTATATTTTTTTTATTAAGTTATTAAAATGGGTCAGGTTGGGTTAAGATCATGTTAACCCAAACCTAATCGTATTTTCAAATCAATTTGCTTTTTAACTCAACCTGACTCTATAGGTAAAAAATAATGTCACAACCTACCTAAAAAATGGGTTGGTATGGTTCAAGTTGGCCCATCCCAATTTGTACCCCTAGGTGGGCCACTAAACTAATAACCATAGAATAAATATAAACATGTTAAAATTTTTATCTCACTTGTGGCTCATCTGATTTTTTTAATAATTTTTAAAATTTTCCTAAATTATCTAAATAGGGCCCACTTGGACCGGTTCCTAAAAAGCTCTTGAATAGCAAGTTCTAGCTGAACAGCGCTTGTTCACTGTTTCTGATTTTTGCCGTCATGTGTTCCCATCTTGGCCATCATACTTTTTTCATCATGCTCTATATTTTCATAAAAAAATCTATTTATTTTATTATTATTCACTTTATCTGTGATAATACCAACCCTATATCTTACTAAGATCCTTTTCCATTTATTTTTAATAAAAGATTTCATATCTTGCAAACTCCCAGGAATGAATCCATGAATCAATTGCCCGCAAAAAGGTAGCTAGTCATAAAAAAGTAGGTATATGGACAATTTGGGGAAAAAGATAAAAGACTGGCTAACGCAATTTAACCGTCCATTTCAGCTACCTTTTCATGAAAGTAAGGAATAGAGGTCAAACCAGATGGACGGTCATGATAAATTGCGGGAATGCCACCAAGACTCGCAGCCATCTGCTTGCAAGGGATCACTTCTTTTTTGTATTAAATAGAACATAGTAAACAGCAATCACATTGGAGAATGTAACCATGTAGCAGACGAACCGGACACAAAAGTCTATGACCTTTTGTTCTGTCTTTCATGGCTGACTCTGCAAATACTATATTATTATTTTATGCGATAATCTATATTATTTCTTTTACCCAAGCTATGACCAGGTACAATTTCAGTTCAAAAATTAACGGACGTGATTGTTTCCAAAACCTAACTGCCCAACAATGGTCGCATTAATTCCAAGAATGTCCCCCAACCAAATTCAAATTGTAGATTACTTTAATAATCACATTGCACAAATCTTCAAAAAAATGGGATACAGAAGTGCCTTGCTACAAGGAAAACAGACATCCTACCCCAACTTCCCAACAGCATAGACAGCGAGCCCGGAATTCGGCACCTCCCAATGCAATCGGATGGTTGAGATCTTGAGCTGCTTTTTCTCGACAAGGCTCTGAGAAGTTAATGTTTCTTAATCGGGTGAATGATGGTGAATGCCCTTTCCAGAGCATCAATTGCTGCAGTTGACTATGAAAGGTTTGACAAAATCAATGAATTGGGGGGTTCTGATCCCCAGCTTCAGATCAGTCTCACCACCTCCCAGCCAGAAGAAATTGGGTTCCAGTCTGACAATTGCTTCATCCAAGATTACCTGCAAGCAACCACAGATTGGTCTTGTTAATTATTAGACAAGAAATGTAAAAAATCAATCACGTGCAAATGCATTTATTGAAAGTGATCTGATTATAGTCTGCATGCAAGATTTAAACCAGAGTGAAGCTGTGTATCCTTCGTGCTGATCCAAGGTAAGCTATCCTTACAGCCTGTTTGAATGTTTGGCGGTGCACAGGTTTGGAGACCCACATCCAACCTACCAACCTAGTGTTAAACTGGAAACGAGGGAGTGTCTGGTTGGAAAAGGGGCGAGTCCAGCAATTTTGCCTTCTCAACTGGTACTGACAAATACTTTGCCACTGAGCAAGAAGCTATGAAGCCTAGGGATCAATTTATTCCAGTGCAATGCTGGTCTCTACCAGGTAGGACGGCCTATCAAGCACCTATTCACACAACGGTTGGAAATGAGTCTACATCTTTGCCCCCATCTTAGGAGTGGAATCCAGTAATGGATGGGAAAATGGGTCAATTTTCTCCAATTTGAGCATGGGTACATGCATTTTTTGCTTGCCAGTCCACAGATTCAGCAATTCCAAAGAGATCAGGCCAAAGGATAAAGGAATGCTATGGAAGAGGCAAATCAATCCAGAATAGGTCCTTATGAACGATGGTTCACAATAAAAAATGCCAATCTATGATGTACTACTTGGCATCCCCTATTTTCAATTTATCAGATGCTACTTGGTACTAAGTTGCAATACATCTACTGGAGCCCTGCATGCGATAAATTGGATATAAGGAAGTCACACACTGCTGGTCAACATTGTCAAGAATAGCTTCAAATGCTTTTTAACAGATGAAATCTCATCAAGTGGCCCATTGAAATTTCCCAGACAAACTGTTAACAACATCTACTGGTCATGCCATCCCAAAAAGGAGCCAGCATGAACTTGGAAATGGAACATATGCATGCATTGGCAATTAATCATACATCGCCCATGGAACATGCATGCATAGACAAGAGGATAGAGACCACGAGTTGCGGACCAATACACAGAACACTGAAAGCAGGGATTAAAACTAGTTGCATCCTTTTTGTTCATACACATGAATACAACTAGGCAGATATTTATGGCATGCACATGGGAAAAATACAGATGTGGACATGGTTTAAAGCAGATATCACAGATGCTAGACAAAAGCTCAACACAGCTAGACAGAATTAACTAAAGGCATTAAACATGATGGCATCATACCACACAGAAAGTACCTAAAACATAAAATCCTTGAGGGCTATTCAGGTGCATCAATCAAGAAGGGCCACTCAAGAGTGATGTCTGAAATGCAAGTGCACTTAAGGGAAAATGGTCCCACCGTTGTCTACAGTTCCCAACAGAAATAAATCAAAGTAACAATATTGGAGCTCAAAAGTGGTGAAATTTTGCTGATATCAATCAAGGCCTACTGGCATATCTATAAGAGGTTTATCACTGTAATGCGTCATGGCAAAATGCTAAAGGAGGAAGCATGAAGAAGAAAAGAAGCCTGTATCCATACCTATGAAAATAAATAAATAAAATAGTGGTCTTCAGAAAGGAAAATGAGAGAGAGAGAGAGAGAGATCTTTGTCACAAGTAATTATACCATTTAATTTCCCCCTGTTTCTTCTGGAAACTAGAAAATTACAGGAAAATTCACCCAAAAGTTATCTAGGTTATGTAGCTCTCCCTTGAAATCCATTCTAGGCAAAGCACTCCGATTATAGTTTCCACTGTAATGGTTTTCTTCACTTCAGTTTATAATTTACAGCTACTGACAAAAAAAGAGGAGTGCATCACATTAGCCCATGTAGCTAGCAAATGTTACCTTACTAAGAGTGCTTTTATTTTACATTTCTCACAAAAATTTAAAAAGTGCAACTTTGTTATAGATTTAACTTAATGTGGCTTTTAGGTGTTTGGCTAATAAAGAGTATTCAGTGGATCATGTATGGCTTTTCAAGTTAAACAAGAGGATCCACATTTTGGTTGCAAAGGTCATTATCCCCCTCAGTTATATCTGATCTGATGTTTTTATTTTCCTTATTTTATTTGTTTGTTTAAAGTTTGGATTAGAAAGTGCATCAAACCCCATAAGTGACATTGTTTGGGGTATTTCCATAATAGTACCTCAAATTTTGTGATTTTGCATTTTTTTACCAGAAGTTTCATTTTTGCATGAAATGACTTAAAGTTTGACACATCTTACACAGGAAGTTCCTCCCATCATGAAATGAACTGACACTGTTCCAATGTTGGATTAAATGGCAAAAATGCCCTTTGAGTGGCTGGATAGGGGCAAATCTAGCCACGATGGCCACTGGAGTTGATGGAGACAATCGGCGTAGCAGAACAAATCCTACAGCTAGGATGTCTTAGATGTGACAAACAATGGAGGCCTATTGTTACAGAGATGGCAAATCAACAGGAGTCTTAGATGTGACAAACAATGGAGGCCTATTGTTACAGAGATGGCAGATCAACAAGAGCAGGGTTGGTGGATTTTCCATTGGAGAAGAAGAATAGAGACATTTGCTGGGTTCTCTAGGCACTAGAAAGGAGGCTGGAATAGTTAGGCAATGTGATAGGATGGTCATGGGTGACCAGGTAGTTGTGGAAGACAGTGAGCTCATCAGCAAGGAAGAAGATACTGGGATGTGGTGCACCGGAGAAAGGAAGCCTGACATTGCTTTTGTATGGTTGTTAGTAGGTTCTGTCACCAATGGGGAAGAAGAAGATGGAACTTTTTGTGTTTGTTTACTAGTGGGTAATGTCACCAGCAGGGAAGAAGTAGATGGAATGGTGGATTTTTTGAGTTTCCAGCAGCTAAAAGGCAGTGATCCAAAGTGGCAAAAGGGAACAACATTGGACAGGTGATATGGTGCCAGTGAACAGTTTGGATCTTCAAACTGACGATAGTTGGCAGCAGCGGTGATAATTGAAGTCAGTGATGACAAAAATTTGCAAAAACATGGAAGAAGGTTATTTTTGTCATTTAACCTGACTTTGAAATGATGTCTGGTTGTTTTGTGATGGCAGGCACCTCCCATGCAAAAATGTGTCAAACCTTAAAGCTTAAACCATTATATTCAAAATTGAAACTTATGGGTGGTCAAAAAGTGCAAAGCTGCAATACTTGATCTACCAACATGCAAATATCCCCATTGTTTTTATCATTGTGGACAGTAAGATCATGCTGATTTTAAAAAACTAATTGGGATTTACATGTGATCCAAATGCACTAAATAGCTTAAATCATTTTCATCCATAGCTCCAGTAGGCTGTTTGCGTACTAATTTGTGCATATTTAGGTTGAACTTGGTAGCTATTTTAATTCTCTTAATTTGGCAGTCTCATGAAATAAAGAACCCAGAACTTTTGAGTAAAACCAGTAAATCAATGGAACTTAAGATAAATAGATCTCCAACAATTCAAGGGTTAAAAATTACTAAACAGAGAATATTACCAGAATATTAGCTTTCATATCAATGCAGGTTACACAATATTACCGGAATATTAGTCCTCATGCCAATGCAGGTTACTGCATTGTGTTCAAATCCAGTCAACTTCAGTGATTCCTCTTCAGGTGCAAGTCTCACTGTAACAAGCATAACAAAAATTCGACCACCATGTCATGGATAACCACAGGTAAAAACAATGATGCCAATTAGCAAATGCAGCAAAGATTGACTAGCTACCAAGAACACAGCAAGTCAAGCTGTCTTTCTTTCAAAATATCATCTTGGCTTTGCCAGACTATTGAGTTTGAAAACTCAAGGATGTGAAATCAAGAACATAAATAAATCAGTGAAATCAAGAATATATGCATGTGGTCAATATGACCAGTAAGACTTGTTCAAAGTTCAAACCAGTGTTCACAGAAGTACAGTTCACCATATAATCATTTGCGTATGCTGATTGGTAGTAGCTATATGATATTCCTAGTAAAAGAAGCCCTATAAAGCCATATCACCAATTAAAGAAGAAAGCGTCCAATGACAGGAATGTATTGTTTCCCATTCTTTTATCTATTTTTTCCATACTTTCTGCCCCCCAAACCCATTCCAAATAAATATGGACCACCCAAGGTTTCAAGCACCAAAATTTCATGAGAAAAGTCAAAGATTTGGCTAGAAACTGAGGCAACAAGTCTTCAGTAGAATTATTATTCAGGTAAAAGATAAAGCCGAATATATAAACCAAGTTTTTCTCACTAAAATAATCTCTTTTGACGATTTTCATATGATAAAAGTAGTACATGCTTAAAATTTTGAGAATTATAATCCAATTTGAGAGATTCCAGCTTGTATGGTTGATTTGGAGATTTTCCCAGATCAGGTTATTGGGCCTAAAATGCTATGATTTAATGCATAAGACCAAGTACAATGCTCTGATGAATATGAATCTACATAATGACATACATTTGGATTCACTAAATTGAAATTGATTTGGAGTTTTTCCCCAAATTGTTCAATCAATTTGAACTTCTCTGATGTAATGTCTGAGATTGACTCCAGAAATTCGTATTAAGTTGGATCTACATTAAAAAACAGATTTGAGCCAGCAATTCTCAATTTGATCAATTTCAGATCATAAACTCAATTGAAGGATTTCGCCAAATTGTTTGATTGGACACAAAAAATGATCTGATTCAATATATGTCATTGACTCCAGTCATCTACACTAATGTCAATGTACATACAAAAATAGAATTGTTTATCAAATTTGATCAATTTCATATCATAAGTCTTTTGGAATTTTCACCAAATTACCTGATCAACATCGAATTGATGTAATTAAAATGTATGTTAATGACTCCAGCGGTTTGTTCTAAGGTAGATCTATATAGTAGAATTAGATTTGTAGCATCATTGTTTTTTGTTCAATTTGATCAGTTTTTCTATTGATTGTATTATATTGCTGACATATATCTCTATAATTTTGTAAAATGTGGTGAGTTAATGTGATATTTTTATTCTAAATGGGTGTTTATATTCAGCATAATTTATCTGAGAGTTTGATGGTTTGGTTGAGAAATTCAAGTGTTTGTGTGTATATTCAAAAATCAATTATTGGATGCATTAAATGATCATTGAGTCAGTTTAGCTTGACAATATCCTAATTTTGGAAATCCCTAATCTGATCCTGGATTGATTTGTGAAAATATCAATCCAATCAGCCCGTAACTAGATTTGCAATAATTTGCAGATACCAACATGACCTGATTATAACTCAATATGAAACTCAAAGTATAGGTAGACAAACTGGGTAGCTGAGTTGCCAAAGGAAGCAACTCCTAGTATATCAGCCAGACTGGATTTGAGAAGGAATGAATACATGGATGTGCATTGCTTAACAGGATCTTTAATGGAAAGTTCATGCAACATATATTCAGCTCTATATGAAGAAGAATGAAATAAACTATTGAAGAATTAGAAAAGAAGAAGAAGAAGAAGCCCAAGAAGCCTTTCTCAATAACAGAAATGAACTTACAATTGAACTTTTTCTTTGATATCTTCCCATTGTTAAGTGAGTACAAGAAGTTTTTCACATTTTCAGCATTTAGTCGAGCGTTGTACTGCAACAAGGTAAATGAAGATTATATAATATCATAGCAAGCTTGGTCCCACTGTCAGTATTCATGAAATAGAAAAAGTCAAACACACCTGAACAACAACGACATAATACTTAGAATTGTTGGGATCACTGCAGTCAATGATGCTGGCAGGGGCTTGTGTATTTACCTGAGTAGAAAGAAGAAGAATTGTCAAACTAATGGAGCCCACGAGCCACCCTCAGTTTCAAATAGATACCGCCAGAGAATTTATAGTACTGAAAAATTCTCATATTGTTAATAGAAGACAACCTCTTGGTGAAATTGAAAATTTACACATCTAATAGATGGCAAAATTTCTTGATGAAATTGAAAATGGATGCATTAGGATTCTTTATTGATGCAATTCAAACCTACAAGAGACAAAATGATAGGACATTACACTATTCAGTGTTTTCTACAGAAGGAAATGGCAGTAACTGTACGATGAAGTTCTCTATGGTGCTGTACAAATTATGTTGCATTTTTTATTAAATTTAAATAACCGAATTGCTAACCTCCTCACAAAAATTGGAAGTGTATTCGAGCTTTCTCATTTTGAACCCTAGAAAACACAATTAGTTTTTGTTCTCTTTCCTCTTGATGACAATGAACATCTGTTATTCAATTCACCAATTCATCCAAATGCAATCTTATGTATTTATTTTGACCATCTGACAAATGAACCAAAATAATGCAGGAATACTAAGAAATGTATTACATATATGCAATAAAATGTCAAGTAATTCTTTCCAATCATAAGAGAATAACAGAAAGGGCAAAATGAGCATGGTTAAAGTTTAATAGAAAAAACATGAAAATGTGTCAGCTCCCTGATGTCATGCAACCAACCCCACATAGGTAGGAAACAGCTTATCAGGATTAAAAGGTGGTTGTTCGTTACATCTTATAACATGAACGAGCGAATTTTTCATTACCTTGGCTCCATTGATTAAAAGGATTTAGCTCGCAAAATACTTTAGAAGACAATCACCTAACCGGTTTTGTTCTATAAGGAGAATGATCACCCACTCTTCTATGTCACCAGTGGTAGTCACATGCCATGTGCCCATGCAATTCATTCTGATATTCTCCAGACTTCAGACCCTCTCTTGGGGATCAAATGTTAAGCATAGAAGATGCAAACACTTCATGCATCTACAAATTTCAGTGCGTGCTCTATTTATGAATGAATCTTAAAACATACAAGATGTTGGGCTTTGTTGCAGCTTATTTATAGAGTTGAGGTGAAAATCCTATTTATGCGTTGGAGAAGTCTTTCCTTTGGTGCACGTTTGGGCCGATCAGATCACATCGAATTTGAAATGCAGCAACTGATAATTTGAAATGCCAGTCAGATCCCTTACATGGCAATCGGATCTAGAGTGTTGCTAAGCATTTATTTTTCAGACAAATATCAAACAGTTTCACCTGACAAGCTATCATTCCTACGGAATTTTCTGTCGCCGTTCCATCAACACTGTAATCCTCACAACATGTTTGTTCTTGTACAAGATCACAAACGAGATCATCAAACTTACGCTTGTCCTTGTAAAACACCCTAAACCATGATTTTCTCCTTAACGACGGTGCGTATATTAGCCAAAACAGTTGTTGTACACGCAACGCCAACTTGCACAATGCCTGTTCGGCAAAATGGTAACAAGAAGGGAGGCAGAAACGATCACCCATCATACCAGTACGATGCTCTTGCATAGATGATCGACGGTGGCAGCGTTGAGGGTATCCCTCCTGGAATCCAGCGGTCTGTCATAATAATCGGACGGCACGCGCTTGAAGGAGAAGTCTCGGACGCCGCCCGCCTCGAGGATGGCGGAGAGGCGGGAGATAGTGTCGGCTGCGGAATCCTGGTGAGTGTGGTTGGGTTGAGAGGGTGGTGCGGAGAGGGTTTGGCGGGAGAGAGCGACTTCTAATTCCGTTATCCGTTGGAGAATTCGTGTTTGGATGATTTCGAGTTTCGCAAACGAACCCATGGAGCCCACCGTTCTACCGTCCAGCTCTGAGGCCAAAACAAGAACGCTGACGGGAGGAACCCTATGCAAGGTTCCCTACGTCCTAATCCAAAACTGCGCTCACGACTCGGGTAAATAACGTCGCGCACCTGTTTAAACCGTGCCGTGGCGAACATCGATCAGAAACAGGCTCTCCAGGCCGACCCGGGGCCCGAAGATTTTTAAATTCAAATGTAAAAAACTAACGACTTAGATGTGATATACAGGTCCCACAAGCCTCACAATATGCACTTTAGAATCTGTTTGAAATAAGAGTGTATTTGATAATCGGGAGAAGTTTCTCGATTGAGTTTTTCTTTTTCTTTTTTATCCCTTTTAATTGATTTTACACCTTAATCAATCTCTCTCTCTCTCGCTTTCTCTCTCTCTCTCTCTCTTCTTATTATTATGGAGGTTTTTTTTTTTACTAAACAACTTATCAATTTTATATTTATTCGTTTTGTTTTAATTATTGACTCTTATCCTATTATATTATATAGTCTATTTCTCATTTCTCCTTTTCCTCTTTTTTATACCTTTTTTCTCGCTGTTAAATACATTTGAAGCCTAGAAGGGAGAATGAAAAAGACAACTTTTCCTCCAGTTTTACACGTTTGCAATTTGCATCGTGACGAAGGGAAGCCCTCTCCTGTTTCTTACCCGCCCAAAAGACGCTTGTGAAAATGTACATACGGGAAGGAGAAGAGTACCGCTAGAAAGAAGAGAAGGCAGGAACTAAGGATTTCAGAACCCTAGCGCCGGGAATTTCGCCCGTAACCATGGATAGGAACATGAAGGGAGCAGGTTCCTCTCTCGATTCCCTAATCTCTGCCTTCAATTCTTGGATCGTTGAGCTCCAAGATCCCTGCATTGCTCACAGCAGTAAGTATCAACAACTCTCTCTCGCTCGCTCGCTCGCTCGCTCTCTCTGGTAGAGAGGAATTTTTTTTTTTTTTTTCCATTTTCACAGTGCATCCAGCTTGTAGCATCCCCGATCTGTCCGCCGTAGACACGACAGTGAAGGCAATGGGGAATATCAGATGCTGGCGATCGAAGACCAATTGCGTGAGGAAATGGAAGCGATTCCCCAGGCCAAGGTATCTCTTCCACTTCAGCTTGCCATAGATTAGTTTCGTCTACCCACAATTTTGGTTTTTTGCCTTTTTCATCTTGTGAATTAGGGTGTGCTTGAACGAAAAACAGGAGTTGAATCGCTCTAACTTGTTCAATAAGAGCCAAAGTTTCAGTTAGCTTAGATAAGCCCCGACATACCAGTGAGGTTGGCTTGAAATTAGGCATGAAAGGGAGGCAATAACAATTTGGGGCGTTCAAAATGTTACGGATTGGTAGGGACCTTTGATGGTTTTGGATGCATAGATGCATTTTGCAGTTCTGTTCCTCCGTGAGACAACGATGTCCAGCACGTAAGCTCTACATTGGAAGGATGCTGCTTCCAAGTTCCTACCTTGAAAATGAGAGCAATGTAACTGCAGCTTTAGTGGCTACCTCATTGCTATGAATGTCAGGAAATGCTGCTAGCATTTCTTATTTTTCTCTATTTCTGTCCAATAAAATTTGTGTCTGAATGTGGCCTGAACATTTGTGATTCGGGACTTAAATTAGATAGGCAATAAAATTCGTAAGTGAGCAGCGGAAGGACACCCACGTTAGTTGTCCAACATTATGTCTGTAAGAGACAGTGTCACTTTTATCTAAATAGCCCTAAGTCTTTCATCATCTTATATTCTCAGTCTTCTTTTCATTTGTTTCGATTTATTTTAATATTTTTGTGTCAGAAATTCGTTGAGTAGTCGCTGCATTAGCAAAGAAAACTGCAGCACATGCTTGCTCATCTGTCTCACTGCCTGCATGAAACCAACAGTGCATTGAACCGAAACCCCAATTGGTATCTTATCAGCTTGCTTCTGCTACTGACACATTATTTAAAACTCAATTTCCACGGCAACTTGCTTCATGGGCTGCATCATGGGCAATTTCTATGGCAATTTGCTTCGTGGGCTGCATCATGAGAATTTCAAATTGTTGGACATAGTTTGATGCAGGAAATGACTAAGGGCCTGTTTGGCCTGGCGTTTTGGGAGTGTAAAAGCGCTTTTTTCAGCCAAAACGCGATTCTGCAGTG